>JACEGR010003357.1:0-106736 GCA_014170235.1 Listronotus bonariensis
GTGTCGATATTACTATTAAATTCCTCATGCCCGATACCTTCCAGATACCAAATTTGGTAAAGGTAGCTTTAGTGGTTTTAAAGATATTTAAGAGTTGCAGTACTTTTTACTAACCCAGTATATTTAACTTTTAATTTACAGGGTGTCCGGAAAGGTGGGGTCAAAAATAAAAGAGATGATAGAGTGAGCCAAAATAGTGTTAGTACTTCATATAACAAAAAAGTTCTTTCGCGCTTCGTTAGGGAGTTATTGACCTTCAAAGTTGAACTTTTGAACTGTTGCTACAGTATTAATAATATTTGGGCTAATAAATAACCTCATTGTAATGCTTTTTTAATAAGTAAACGGCGGTTCAGTGAGTCGGAATTATACAGGGTGCGACGATTTTTTTCATTTAATGTATGCATTTCTAACACTGGTGACATTTTCCTTTGACCGCTTAATTCCTTTATCATTTTTGTACAAAAAAGGTATACCTTATTTAAATCGATATCTTGGACCGTTTTTTTAATAAAATTGCATTTTAGGTTCAGACATACATTAAAATATTGTAAAATTCTTAAAACCAGTTTTTAACTATAATATAAAGTTTAAGGGGCTCAAAAACACCGTTTTTAATAATTTTACCACATTTTAATAATTTTATTATAAAAATTGAATTTTTTATTACATATACAAAATGCTGATGTGTCTGGATCGAGGTCTGGATTTCGAATGCTATTTTATGAAAAACAATCCAAGATATCGATTAAATTTTTTAATGAACAGCCGAGCCGTGACGACGAAGAGTGCCGTCCACTGCGCCTTTCTCACTTGCTCGAAATGCGCTGTTGGCGGATTTTGTAAATTTTACTAGTATGTTGCTTAAATATCACATAAAGGTAAGAATAATAAAATAAAAATAGAATTTTTTTTTTTTTTTGAAATTTACTTTTTCAAAAACTCTGCCTTCTAGTAATTTAAGTAAATAACCCATACACCAAAAATGGTGATTCTAATTTCTTTCTTGTCAGAATAAGACGTAATTTGCAAAAAGGCAGGTAGTCCATGCTCTTAATAAGTCCTTATATATCTTTTAAACCCTTAATAAACCTTTAATAATTAAACATTTTGAAGACAAGTAGTATCCAACTAATGTCACACAGTTGCCAAGCACCATTATACCGCTACTGTTAATGTGCGCATCTGCATTTGTTAACGTAGATTCAGTGGCGTCGCTACTATGGAGCTAGGTGGGGCAGTGCCCCAGGGTCCCCAAGCTTAGGGGGCCCTTTGTACTTGAAAATGGGCCCTCGGGCAAACAGAAACAGAAATACTGATGCGAAAGACTTTTTTCTGCTCTTTAAAAATCTTTCGTGTCGTCTTGGTTGGTATGATTGAGTTTTTTTAAAAGTAAGATTTACCTACCATTGGCTTACTACCTCGCCACCATGTCATTTGCTTATGATTTCAGTGTGCTTCTACGCATGACGTTTGACGCGTAGTATATATATAAGGCGTTTTTTATAAACAAAACATATGATGTCCAAAATACAAAATTTCCGGAAAACAGAAAAACGAGGAGGAGATAATATTTTGCGCTTTTTGCAAAAGCATCAAAATTTTGACTTCCTAAATCTTCGAATTTGTGTCTTTTTTACGGAATAATATTTGACGGTCAGAAAAACATTTTTTTTTGTAGTAGATTGTTTTACTTTTGTAAAATACGCGTCTCGTTCTGGTCACCAAGTAAGGCTGCATAAACTAAAATTACCGTTTTTTTTGGGGTAAAAAAATATAACGTAATATACAAGAGAGTTGTCCAACTTCAAATAGCTCAAGTGCACTTGCAGTTTAGTGGGTCGCATTATAGAATCCTCGTTTGCAAATTAATTTTAACACCTCGTCAATATCACGAAGCGGCGCGGCGTATCTCATTTCTTGCAATTTCTCAAAAGTGTTTTTAGGTATATTTTTGCGCGACTATTTTACTTAGTAAAATGAAACATACTATAACTTTAAAGCTATCCAAATCTAACTTATGCCAATTCGTAAAATTAAGGAGCAATTTTTTTTCATTCAAATATATTGGCTCTAGTTAATTTTCCTATTTTTTGAGATACGCCACTTCGTGATATTGCCAACGATCTTTCTTAATCTTGTGTATTTCCGAAAGTCAATGTCAGTTATTCGAAAGAAATTACGAAATAAGCTCCATTAAATAAGTTTAAAAAGTCGTATCAGTCTTTTTTCAACTTTATTTGGTTTCTAAAAAGACGATAAAAATATCTGGTTATATGATATTTTCTCTAAAACTAACAAATATTTGCTTACAATGTTCAATTGGTAATATACAGGGCAAATTATAACTAAAAATATGAGTGAAGTTTATTTTTAAAAATAGAACAAAATTGTATAACTAAATATTGTAGAGAATTTAATTTTCTTTCACAATTTGAAGTTAAAGAAATACAGAAAAATATTTTTGTCATTTTTTTACATTAACACCTAAATACTTAACACAACTAAGCAAATTTTACAAAAATCTCTAAAATATTTTAATTTTCCTTTAAGTTTTGCTCCTTCTTACCCAGGTATTTACTTTTAATAAATAATATAAAAAATTACAAAAACATTTTTTTACTTTAATCCTGTAGCTTAAAATTTTGATATCAAATTTAGTTATCTACAATATTTACTTTTTCATACACTTTCGTTAGATTTAAAACAATAATTAAAGTATTTTACTTCATATTTTTACTTCTAACTTGCCCTGTATAATACCAATCGGCCTTTCATAGATTTAGATCATGCGACCAGTTTTCTCAAAATGCCCACGGACTTTCAGAGTGTATTCCTACATATTTTTACCCGCTAAATTCGAATTTCAAACTTACTTTAACGTCGGAAGTTACCGGGATTTGTTATAAACAATTTAAGTGTTTATAAGGCTCTAGCTTGTAAACTAAAAAGATGGAAATATTTTTTTTCAAATAAAATTTGTTTTTTTTTTAATATGCAAAATGGCGTCTGGTAAACATTGATCTGATTGTTAGAAACAGAGATATGGAAAAATTGGTGAAAAAACATTCATCAGATAGAGCGTTAAAAATTGCAGCGGATTCACTAAAAATCGCAAAATTGAAAATTTTAAATTGTCTTACTATTATTCTGGAGCGACGATATCTTGCGGGGACCTCTATGTACTACATGCCGTGCATACAAAAATAACTATTCTGTTAAACTTGCCTTAATGTTGTCAAAATATACTACTCTCTTTCTATTTGTCAAAATACTTTTTTAAGTTAATCATATTTCAAATGCAAATTCTTTGTTATCGTTTAACTTTAATACCACTAAATTAGGTCCTCGCAGAGTAATCCTCGCAACGCATTGTTTTCGGGATTCTTGCAATGTGTACACATTTTTTAAATATCGTTTGTTTGTCATAAAGTTGTTATACTGTTATACCTAATGTCTTTTTAAATAGTTGTGTATTTATTGGTAATAATATAAGTTAGCTAAAGCAGTACTAAATACATTTATTGAATTTATTAAACCTGAAGGCCTTATAGGCGTTTTTAGGTATTTGAGACTTTAAGGCCCAGTTTTACAACTGCAAGTTCAGTTTAGGTTTAGTTGACCTCAACTGGTACATGAACCTATTCATTTAAAATATATTGCTGTAACTTTTGGCCTTTACTTGACAAAAATATTTTTTAAATGAACAAGTTCATGTACCAGTTAAGTTTAACTGAACCTAAACTGAAATCGCAATTGTAAAACTGGGCATTAGCAACCGGTTTATTCTCCTTTTCAAAATGCTTTTCTTGTTTAATTAAATTTAAAGTGCGAATTCTTTACTATTAAACTACAATAGCCCTAAATTAGGTACACGCAGCATAGACCTCGCAACGTAGTCTCCCCAACGTAGTCCTCACAACATGTACACACTTTTTTAAAAGTCGTTTTTTTCAAAACAGACAGTTATACTAAACTTCGTTTTTAATAATACAGTTTGCATATAAAATCTTATTAAATAGGGTATTTCTTATGGTCCTCTCAACGATTGCAAAACGATGAAGGCCTCGTTACGTAGCCTAGGTATGTATAGGTGTATGTATGTATGTATGTAACGGAATCTTTAAGCTTAATTTTCACCAACTTCCAGAGATTCGATTTCTTGAAAACTAAAAACACGCTTTTATATGCAACCGAACTAAAAATTAGACAATAATTTTTTATTACAAAGAGTTTGTATTACAGTAATAAAGTATCAAACAATGAATCATAATTATATACCTCAAAATAGAATTATAATAAAATTTAAGATAATAACAGAATAATTCACTTCAGAATAAAAGCGTGGGGTGCTTAATATATTAAATGTTATAATTATTTCATTTTTAAATATCTATGAGGGAAAAGTTATGAAAAAATAGTAAAATGCACCCCACGCTTTTTACTCTGAAGTGAATTATTCTGTTATTATCTTAAATTTTATTATAATTCTATTTTGAGATATATAATTATGATTCATTGTTTGACCTTTTATCACTGTAATACAAACTCTTTGTAATGAAAAATTATTTTCTAATTTTTAGTTCGGTTGCATATAAAAGCGTGTTTTTTTAGTTTTTTTAAACTATTATTTATTTTACTGGGTAATTTTCTTGAATGCTTATAGGCTGTTCCACTAGTCCTTTTAGTATTATCGTTACTTTCCGGACACCCTAAATATTATTTGGATTATGTATTAAATCTTAAAATCATTATATTATTTGTTTTTTTACTATAGTAAATACAAATTAAAAAAAAATATATTTTCGTATTTTAAAGGACAGGCATAATACAGGGTGTCCCAACTTTATTTATATACAAAAAACTTCGTCCCTGTACAAGATGCGAAAAACAACTTAAAATTAAAAATGTTTATTTGGATACTTTTTTAATTAATAGTTCTAGGTAATATAGAAGGTGTCTCAAAAACATAATTTTCATTGTCAACTAGGTTTTTATTTTAATGGAACTTGTATATTTTAGCAAATTTTACTCTGTATTAAACTCCAAATCAAAAATGTATAACACACTATACGTCAATTATTGCTGGTTTTTAAAATATCAGCAGTATGCTGATATACTCATTAACGATTAAAAGTGAAGAAAGAAAATAATATTTTGGTTCTAAATGTTTATGGACACATATTTACCTAATTGCACCAAAAAACGACAATACGCCAATTATGGCTGGATTTTAGGTTAAGTAATAAAATATATATCTTAAATAAAATAAATAGCTAACTAACCTATTAGTAGTTCTTACAATGGAAGGTAATTAATTACATGTTATTCTATTATTTGTCAGTTAGAGAGTAACATAATTATTTAAAAATAATTAGAAACCAAAATATTATTTTCTTTCCTTACTTTTAATCGTTAATGAGTATATCAGCATACTGTTAATATCTTAAAAACCAGCAATAATGGACGAATAGTTTGTTATACATTTTTAATGTAGAATTTAATACAGAGTCAAAATTTATTAAAATATGCAGGGTTTTCCATTAAAAACCTACTTGACGATTAAAATTATGTTTTTAAGACACCCTGTATATTAACTGGTACTGTTAATATAAAGATTGTATTCAAATAAACATTACTTATTTTAAGTTTACTTTTGTACGGGGCGATGTACTTTCGTGTATAAATAGAGCTGGGACACTTTATACAGTGAGTTCCAGGATAGGTGTTACAAGAGGACAAATGGACCAAAAATTTGTGAATTTTAAAATAAAATTTTGGGAAAACATGCTCCAGAAGTAATAAATACAAAATTTTACTCCAATTGGTATTATACAGGTCGAGCTATGACTAAATACATAAAAAAATTACCTTTAGTTTAAAAAATAGGACAAAATTTCATGAGTATATGTTGTAGAGAATTGAATTTTATGTCAAAATTTGAAGTTAAAGTATGATAGTAGAAAAAAATGTAATTATTAATTTTTACATTATCCATTACAACTTAATTAATGGGCCCTTGCCAAGCAAAATGTGAAAGAAGATTTAATAATTTTAAATATTTTTTTTTTAAATTCGCTTGCTTAAGCCAAATATAAAACTTTAGATTTTGTCATAAAATTTAATTATTATTTATATTATATTATTATTAATTTTGTCCCATTTTTTTTTAATGTACTTTGGTCATTTTTCATATTTTGAGTTATAACTAATTATATTAATAACTATTACCAATCGGAGTAAAATTTAAAAAAAAATAATAAAAAAATATATCAGTTTTGGACCATGCGACCAGTTTTCCCAAAAGAACGTTTAAAATTTCCAAAATTTTTGGTCCATTTGTCCTCTTGTAACACCTATCGGGACACACTGTATATGCCATTTCTTATTTTTAAAAAATAAGGTTATTTGTTTTTTTTTACTTACGTAGTACATATTTTTTGCAAAATATATTTTATATGTCCAATGCTTAAAATGTGCTTACAAATTTAAAATTTATGAATATTTGTTAAAACTTACCGTTGGAGCCATATAGTGAGCGTTTTTAATAACACATGGGTTGACGAAATGTTCATGTTGTTGGTCAACAAATTCAACGACTCTATTTTCGCTAGTTCCAGAAAGAGCAACAAAGTCCCACATTTGTAAATGTTGTACCATCTCACAGAGTCCTACACCGCCAGCGTGAGGGCATACTTTAACTAAAAAGTTTTTAAATATTTGAATTAAAGTTTAATGAACAGCCTAAAATAGAATAGCGGGTGCCCACGAGATCACTTTCCGGCTGCCATTTTTTTATTTCTTTATCAATACTTATGAAACTTGGTAGGTTGTTAGACTAACGAAAAGTTATTTTTAGGTGTATATTATAGACTTTAACGACTTCCGGTTTTACCGGAAATGACTGGAACTTCTTTTATTTTTAAATGGGACACCCATATTGAAAATATGTTCTGTATTGGTTCGGCGGATTTATTAAATTGATGGTAATTATTATTTGGGTACACGCCACAAAATAGGTTAAAACTACCAAAAACCAAAAAAAACAAGTAAATGAAGAACTAAGAAACCGACGTTCCTGTGACAAGCCTGCCACCGTTGTCAAGATAAATTGGATAAAAATAAAGAAATTTAAAATAAATTATTATTTTGGTTTAACAACACATGACATTAAATGTCAAATATGTATGTTGGGTTATAGTGGATGGTCTTTTTGTTAGGTACACGCCTAAGAATGGGACCGCGTCCTGGTCCAGGAGTATACAGGCTGACCCTGTTAAGCCCTATTTACCCTTATGGACTTAGCTGGTCGCCTGAAACAAAATAAAGAAAACCCCCAAAACCCAAAATTCGAATTAAAAAACGACGCTTCGGTGGCAAGTCTGCCACCGTTGTCAGTTGAAATGAACTTAAAAATAAAAATAAAACCAACTAATATTTAAATAAGAAATGATTAAATTTTGTGCTTTTAGAATCTCAAACTGAAAATAGTTTGACATTAATTTTAATTTAATCATTTCTTATTTAAATATTAGTTGGTTTTTTATTTTTATTTTTAAGTTCATTTTAAACTTGACAACCGTGGCAGACTTGCCACCGAAACGTCGTTTTTAATTCGAATTTTGGGTTTTTGGGGGTTTTCTTTATTTTGTTTCAGGCGACCGGCAAATTCATAGGGGTCAATAGGGCTGAACAGGGTCAGCTCGTATACCCGGGACCAGGACCGAAGCGGTCCCATTCTTTCCAGGCGTGTACCTAACAAAAAGACCATCCAATAAATGAATCCGCCTAACCAATATAGAGCATATCTTCAATTTTTGGTTATAGTGTCATAGTGACATACATAACTGGTTGCTGGTGTATTTATTATTTATAATACAAAAAAGGTGAGAAGTTAGTTTATTTTTAGTCTTCCTAAAGTTACTTAAGTATAGGCAACCAAGTGATATTAAAATTAATTGAAATTGATGCTACACAATTCTCTTTATTTAATAATATATACGCACTTTTTTTTTATTTTGCGTTTTTTAAAACAAGTTTCCTTTGCTAAAATGCTGGAAGCATCCCAGTTTATTCTATGATTATTATTAAATGCGTGTTAACAGATTTTTGATTTATGAAATTCTGGGTTTTTAATGTATGATCTGTGTTCTTTATGCGTTTGGCTAATAATCTACAACTTTCACCTATATAAAAGTTATTGCATTTGTAAGGTATTTTATAAATGACATTTTCATTTAGGTTGTATGGTTTTGATTTTGTTAATTGAGATCTAATAGTGTTTTGTTTTTTAAGACTGTGCGAATATTAAATTTATTTCCTATTCGTTAAATTTTATTTGATATTCCGGGAATCTATGGTAAAAATAGATTTGTAATAGTTCTATTTTAAATTTGTCTTACATTTGGAGTTTCAAATTCATGGAAACAATTATTTATAAAATCAAGAGGATAACACTTTTGAATTAAAATATCTTTTAAATAATCTTTATCAATGTTTATATTTTGATTAGAACAAATGACTTTAATTCTATCAAATAGACTTTTTACAATTCCCTTTTAACCATTATTGAGTGATTTGAGTTATAATTTAAGTATCCATTTGTATTTGTAGGCTTTCTGTAAATTCTTGTTTCAAAATTGTTTAAATCGTTTTTTATTAATATATTAAGAAAATGTAGTTGTGAGTTGTTTTCTTTTTCTAAAGTAAACCTAATAGTTCGTTCTTGTGTATTAAAAATTATTTAAACAGTGTTCGTCATGTTGGTATATAGAAAAGATGTCATCTACCCATATAACATTTTTTGCCGGCGTTGTACATTTAATGTACTGGCATTGCCAACACTCTTTAATGGCAAGGCATTGGCAAAAAGGTATCAAAAAGACGCGAAAGTGGGCAATTGGCCGTTATTAGGCCACGTGTTGCAGATAAAGTGATGGCATCCGTCATTAATAAGTTATTGGCAAAAAATGCGTTTAAGATGATGGCATCCATCATTAATAAGTTATTGGCAAAAAGATAACAAAAAGACACAAAAGTGGGCAAATGCAGATACTCCCAAGCAGCAAGCTGACGTCTTATTGACGAAAATTGTCGCATATACTTTTTTTTAAAAGATAAAATGATGCGATATCTTATTTGAAAATTAAAATAGGAAAAAACTCCTTACTGCATGCAATTTCCTTGCAATGCAAAGTACCATCTCTCGGAACACTGTCCAATTTGGAGATGCAGATTTTTCACTAGCCGAAGATTTTTCTTTCAAAGCTAAGTGAGATCACCTACCGCAGACCGCTCTCGAATTATTTTTGTCTAATGGGGTTTTGTTGCAAATTAAGCTTTGCAATAACTAAAAATAAAAATTTTAACCCCAAAAATCCTAAGCAAAGTTCATAGCCAAATGCGGTACACTAAGTACCGTACAATATTTAAATGCCGAGCTCCAGGCAACTTAACGACCAATAACAGAGAACCGAAAATCACCTCGTCTCTGATTGATACCTAACTTGATGCGGCGTCCGCATATAAAAAGAAATCGTAAGCAGTGTACCCACTGCATTTTTATCAAAGAAAATTAACCCAGAGATAGAATGGAAACTGACTGCTCTGCCATCTATAGTTGCCGCACAGAACTAACGGACAAACGCAGAGCGCGGCAGAAGCTTATGAAGATTCCTTGGTCCGACGGGCCTTGAGTTTTGCATGTAATCGCCATTTCTGCCATTTGCGCCATTTGTGTGAAAGACTCGTTTAAATAGAAATATATTAATTCTTTATTGTTCCGTGTTTTGTTTTGCTGTGCGGTTTTTTTTTTGAAGAATTTGTAAAATGAGTTGTATAAAACCTCATGTGCCGAGTGTGCCCCAATGTGAGGATCGTTATTCTACAAGGTAAGTTTGATTTACAATATCTGTTCCCGCTTTTTTAAATGTCCAGACATTCTGCGTTGAGCGTATTAAATACTAGCAATAAAAACTTTTTGGGTATTGCTAACAATACGGATGTTTACATAGAATGACAAAAAATGGATAACAATTCCTAATACTGAGCCTATTTTGTACATATTGCCAAGTGTGCATTTTTCTTTGGATGAGTATGGGGTGTCAAGTTATTAATTTAAACCCCTGTTAGCTTTTTTATCCCAAAACATAAATATATATCTTTTTTGTTTAAACAGTTTTATGTATTATATCTTTTTAAATTAAGCACATAGTTTTCAGTGTAAAATTAAACTTGTAAGATTTGCCATGGCTAAAGGACTTCGGTCGATGGCCAATTGAGGGACCAATAACTTTTTAGGATAATAATAAAACGTATGTCAGTTTATTTAGCCTGTTTAGCTGTAGGTATACACTTCGTGCCAGCTCGATGCTATCAGTAAACTTTGAGTGTGTTGAACATTACTATGTAGAAAGTAGACAAAAAAATGCCTGCATGTAGACATTCCGGAAGGTCTAAAGCAACAACAAAGCAAGACAGATGTGTCATCCTAGCAGGACATGTTTACATGCAGCCATTCTTTATCTAATACCTGTTCAACAGATTGAAAGTCAATAAAAAGCAGCAAGCTGGTATGACATGTATACAAAGTAATATTAAGTATAAATAGCTTAGACGGTATTTTATTTTAGGCACTTTTTTCCAAGAAATTCAAATATATCTCAAATATGGGCTAAAAAGAATAAAAAACAAAAACTTAAAAGAGGATGTTGTAACCTTAAGAACCTATAGTATATGCGAGAATATCATTTCATGGATGTTTGCAGAGCGAATAAAATATTAAAAAAATACAACTTTACTACATTTACAAGGTAAGTTACAATAATAGTATATAATTTTTTTGCCTATATAATAAATATGGTTTACACAGCAATTATTTCCTGTTAATTAAATTTTGGTTTATTTTAGTGCTTAAGCAAGCAGTTTTGGTACATCAGCGAGCAGTAGAATAACAAAACAAGCAGTATTAGACACGCATGTTTACTTGCCGGGATTTAGTTAGATTGTCTCTTTTCCTCACATTGCCTATGTGTAATGTTATTTAGCTCAACCTGTATAAAGACTGTGGAGATAATGATAATTATTGTTTTTGTCAGATTTCATCATGTGTCACTCCAAAAGCTCAGTTTACACCAAAAAAGTAAAAGGTTAGTACAATTTTGCTTGTTTGTCTTGTTAAATATTTTTTTATAGCCTAATCATATGTTTATTTTTTAGATGCTTTAACCTAGTTTAGTCAGACATTTATGCGTATTAAAGCAGAACAGCTACAGATAGGTTTACATAAAAGAGTGTAGGGAAGTTCTCGGAAACCTTTGTTTAAAGACAGTGAATAGATTTCAACTGGTATATACTTTCAAAATATAAGATTTTTAAAATGAATGTTGTGGTTTCTAATAGCCAATAAAAGTTTTGTAGCAACAATAAGCCAGCTTAAAAAAAAAGGTATTTACGATTTTATTTACTTAAATTCGTTTAAACATTCTAGCACTTCAAGAATAAATGGTATAGGGTTTTCATATATATTTTGCCACCCAATTACAATGATAACTAATAAAGATAGAAAAATAATTTCTGTATAAAAGTTGCATAGATTTTTATCTATTTTCTTGCTTCTTGCTTTTGAGCATAACAAAATTAACAAATGAACATTAAGAACTGAAGAAAAATGAGTAAACTTTTTTAATTGCAACACCCTGTATATTATGTCACCTGTAAAAACTCTTTTTAAAGGGTTTACAAAAATATCACATGTGATATACAGGGTGCATTTAAAAAAAAACTTACAATGACTATATTTTCCAAACCAGAGGAAATATAAAAAAATACCGTTTCCATAAAACCGTGGGGAATATAAATAATATATTTTTCAAAACACTTCTATCAACCACGTAAGCTGCACCCCCAGTCAGTTAAAAATCTTAAATGGCAACCCTTCCTATGTGGTACCTTTCTGGAAAGCTTATAAAAAATGCTTTTTATTGGTTATAAAAAGTTGTGTTAAAATCAAATACTACCCTTAAATTTTAGGAAAATCATACTTATAAAGAATACCAAAAATATACGATTAAATGAACACCAAATTAATTAAAAATTAATAATAATGAATAAAATATTACTCCCTAATGAGCTAACTCGCCCTGATAAAAAGTTCTAGTTAGTTCTGTGTCTGAATTGCTCGAAAAAAAAGTTAATGAAACTGTTCTTGGTTGTTGGACGCTTGTGCAACAGAAGTAACCAGAACTACCCAGAACTTTTGACGACGAGTTAGCTCTACAGGAAGTATTATTTTAATTTATTATTAATTTTTATAAATTTTATATTAATTTAATTGGATATTTTCTGGTATTCTTTCTGAATAATAAAATATGATTTTTCTAAAATTTAAGGGTAGTATTAGCTTTTACCCCCATTTTTTATGACCAACAAAAAAAGTTTCCTAAGCTTTCCAGAGAGGTGCCACATAAGAGGAGTTGCCATTTAAGATTTTTAAGTGACTGCGGGTGCAGCTTAAGGGGTTGATAGAGGTGTGTTTTAAAAAATACGTCATTTATATTTCCCCAGGTTTTATAGAAATGGTATTTTTTGATATTTGCCTTGATTCAGAAAATATAACCATTGTAAGTTTTTTAAAAACGCACCCTGTATCTATTTCTAATAGTTTCCTAAATATGACCACTTAAATCTGAAAAATAGTTGCTATAATTTTCATTATATCTTCCTATGGCACTAAGCTATGACTGTAGCTGTAATGGAAATTATATACGGATTTGAATGGTCAAATTTCCGAAACTGATATATGAAATGTGGTATTTTTGTAAAGCTTTTTTAAAGACCCTTTTAATGGTGACAAAATATAGAGGGTGTTCCATTTAAAATAAAAGTTTACCTTTTAATTTATATTTATTTTTTTATATATATCATTTATATTGTGAAAAAGTATGAAACTTTTTACAAGACGTTTTTTTCTATCCTTCTTGGTTATAGTTAAAAGTTGGTGGCAAAATATAAATGAAAACCCTGTACATGCAAACATTTGGAAATCTTTTTAGCATATTCAAAAACAAGGGAGTTTAAAGTTCCAACCTTATGCTACTTAGGCTTTTTCAATAAGTATTTACACGGTGTAGTTCCAGTTAGGCTATTTATTTTAACAGCCTATAGAACTGTTAAAAAAGCCAATTTAGCAAAAACAGTCAATATAAATAAAAGTTTTTAAATAGCGTACCTATTAACGATTATTCAAAAAGATAAAAACTTGAATGACTTATTGCGGGTGCATATTTTGTTGCCACTTCTTGTCAGTTAATATGTCCACTATTTCATTTGTTTTACAAACATGCGCCTCTTAGACAAAACATCCAAAATTAAAAAAAAATTACTTAAGTTACATGAACTCTTTTAGTACTTATTTACCACTGCCAAGTGTTCAAATAATACAAAAACTGTGAATTATAAGTATAAACAGTATTGATAGTTTAAATTTATCTCATGCTCATAAAAGCCTAAACAAATGATCACATATTTTTATACACAATCATGTAGTAGCTAGCAAAACACCTTTTTTCAATAAAATTAAAAAACTGAATAAAAAAACTAATGGGTAAGTGTTTATAATTCGATGCTTTACTTGCCAATTTGATAATCCATTTTTTAAATCATTTTTAAATTTTAATGTCAAAGCACTTGATTAACTATACTTTTTACAAATTAAAAATGTACAAAGATATGTTTGCACTAATAAAGTCTGCATCTGTATTTAAATTTGTAATTTAAAAAGTTTTTGAAAAACCACCATATAATATTTTGAAAATTTTCTTAACTTCGGGTTTTATGGAGTTAATCGATTTGGCAATTGAAGCATTCAATTGTTGCTAAAATGTTTTGTAAGAACATTGGGTATCTATACAGTTTTGAAAATTTGTAGTGATAACATTGCTGTTTATTTTTAGAATCATGTATATGAATGTAATAAATGAAAATTGTAAAAATAATACATATATTTTCAAATAAAATATTAATAGTAAAGATGTTTTATTTTTAAAATAAAAGAACATCTCTTTTGCGATAATAACTCAACTAATTGGTTTTAAAATCTTCGAAACTTTATATTTCAGACCTTTTTAGGGTCTTTTAAGATTTTAAAACCATTTATAAAGTTATAAGTCGCAAAAAGTAGATGTATTTAACTTTGAATTTATTTAGTAATGGGGATATACGCTCCTATTTTCCCGCCATTTTTCAAATTTTATTATAGTTCCGTGCGGCAACTATAGATGGCACCAGTAGCGAGCGTGATTTATTGAGTTGCCGTTCTATCTCTGGGGTCCTTTTCTAGGATTTTTATCTGGGATTTCAAGCAGAGCGCTCACATCGGCCTGCTTTCTTGTAAATTAAAAGTCCCCGACATGACCGACCTTCTAACAATCACAAACCCCAGTTTAATTAATTAGAATTTTTATAATTAATAAAAACATGCCAAAATATTGAAATCAGGCAATTTGCGTGAGTCATTAGGAGGTGTACCCATGAATCATCATTCACTGGTCGAAAATATTCTCAGGCCGCCAAATTTTGTGTCACGCAAACGTTTTAAAATATTTTGAAAAAACTTTTATTATGGGAAAACTACTGAATAGATTTTCTTTCTAATTTTTATACTAATAGATCTAGGAATTACCTATATTTTGATATCTCATTTGGCTTCCTAGGGCTTTAAATAAAGCCATTATAAATTAATTACTGGAAAAAATGCTCCAGAAAAAGCGTCCCTCCGCGGGAAAACCGCTGGGAAAATTTTATTTATAGAGGGTTTGGATTAAGGTTTGGGAGTTAGATAGGGATTTATTAAAGCTAAATTTTAAGGTATCGCAAAGGGTTCTACGTTAATTGGGTCGCGAGTAAATCAAGATTTAAGGGTCGCGACATCAACAAAATCTTCAAAATTTGCGATTTTTTAAGGGCCGTCGCGAGATTCATTTCGGGGTGAAATAAGCTGCTTCGCGATTGGTCAGAACCACTTTTAGGCTTTCGGAACCCGCCGGAAAAATATAAAAAGACCGTGTTTTTTACGGAAGACAAGAGATTTTGTCTAGACTTAGTTCACGTCACATCGAGACTTATAAAAAATCTCTCAGCATCCCTAAGTGCGTTTTAGGCCTCAATTGCTGATCGGTGCGCCTGTTAATCGTTCATAATATACCCTAGACTTGCACATACTAGGTGAAAAGAAGGATTAGCACTTGTGAATTGGCCATTCTATTTCAAAAGCCAGTTGGTATTTGGTAGAATTTCCTTTTCTGAAGAAGTAAAAACTAATTAAGAAGATATCGCGACGCGGTTTAATTAACGGGTGATTAAGAGGTAAAAGAAAGTCCGCGGAGTACGTGATCTGCCTACGACCGTACTCAGGAACTGGGATAGTGCTCTATCGTTCCTAGGTAAAAAGCTTTCTTCTGAAAATCCGTTTCTAAGTTTTTCCGAGCCCCTACGAAATTCAGCTGGTCCATAATTGTTGGTCAGTCCGGAAGATTAGTTTGGGATAGATCTCAAAAAACTACTTAAAAACCGCCAAGCCAATGATAATTTCTTAATTGATCAATCTGTTAGTGATTTTGCTCCAGAAAAGTCAAGACCTGGTTCGCACGCCCCGGCACCTACAGTACTTTCATTCAAAGACATTAAGATTTGCTGATTTTGATTTTTTGCTAATTAAAAGCCGTGCAGTCCGAAGAAATCAGATAAATAACTATAAAGTTCCTGATTGGACATTTTTTAATTAGTTTGTTAATTGTAAAAACTTAGTTGTTAGGAAAAACTCTTTGTCCTCTATTTTTATTTTTATGTATTATTTGTTAAGTCTTTAATAAGACATATAATCAGCTAAAAATCTTATTTTATTGTAATTAGCCATTTTAGTGCTAATTTTAAAATTAAAATTTTTATTAATTAGTCTTTAGTTTCTAAGTGTTAAATTTTTGTATTTCTGAAGATTGAAAGCTTCTTTATTTCGTGTTTGATTACACTTAAGAGCCGTTTTCAAAATTCGTTAATTATTTAGATTGATTACTTTTCTAATTAATAGACTAATTTAAATTTTATTTAGTCTTAGACTAAACTGGATTAATAACTTAGCTATCTAGAGGTATAGCTCGTTATATAAAAGCAAAAAGCTTTCAATTTTGTTTGATTTTGATTATTGTTATTGTGTTAAAAATAATTAACATAAAAAATTAATTCAAACAATTAACGATCACTCGTTAATTATATAAACAATTAACCCAAGAGTGATCATATCATAAACACTATAAGTGAAACCCGCCACAAAAACATTAGTGCCGCGATAGTGAAAAACAATTAAAATAAGCACAATTAGGACTTTAGGTGCTAAAAAGTTTTAGGCATTAGCAAAGTTAGTTTGCTAGGGCGAAATTAAAATAATTAGTTTATAGAGCCATTGTATATATTAGCTTTTAAGTTTTCTATTGTAAAGAGCTCTATAAAAACGTAAGGACTTCCCTTCTTATCCCCTTAAGGACCGACTGTCCAGAAATTTCGTTCTTAGTGCCTATTCCATATATATAAAAAATTTATTTGTTAATTTCCATTATGGAAAATAACTTTAATCCAAGCATGCATCGTTATTCATCAGAGGCTAATTTCGCCCAAACAAATTTTACTCTGTCCGGCACGACTCCCCTTTAAATAATTCCAGCCACATTGGGGCGGCGAACACAATTCCAGGTTCGCCGGGTGGAAGGCGGGTTTTCCCCTCATCCTACGGGATGAGGCCTCTTCAAGAGGCCATAAATGTGACTGCCCCCGATATGACTCATTCCTATGAGTCAGACAGCTTCTCAATGTTATAATGGTTTAGCTAGTGATCAGATTTCTAAGGCCGCCACGCAGGAAGAATTCCAAACAGGAACGTCCGGGAATCCGGGAGAGGTTGCTAAGGCAACCCGGTCTGGACCGGTAGGACCAGGTAGGGTAGCAGATCAGGTAAAATTTTTTGAGACGCTTAGCGTCGCATCTGATGACAGCCTCAGTCGGGTGTACCCATTTAGGCCGGCTACCCCTGGATCTAGTAATAAAATAATTCAGGATGACAAGCTGCGTTCGCGGCGTGATCCAGACCTTTTTAATATGGGTAAATCGACCTACACGGTCAAAGATCGCGTCGCGCATTGGCAACATGGCATCCCTGGTGGGGAAATTAATGTCCCCGGGAGTCACGTCGCGCATTGGCAACATGACATCCCTGGTGGGGACATTAATAAAAATCCTGAAGGATTATTTAATCAAAATACTAATTACAATAATAACTACGAAGTAAATAAACCATTATTTACTTCAGAATTTTATAAATAAAAATAACGCTCACTGTAGCGCGGACAAGGCCTCCGTTGCCGCAGCTAAGATAAAATCTGATCAACCTAACATGGACGCAGCCACTATGCTGCAAATCGAAATGGCAAAATCATTAAGAAGCTTATCGGAAGCTTTCGCGAAGCAAAATTTGCGTAAGACCACATTTCGCGAAATTTTTGCGGGTCGTGAGCACGAGGACCCAATAACGTTTTTACGGGAAATTTCTAAATGGTTCGCGGAAAACCAAGTACATCCTAATGATCAGGTTTACGCCGCGCGCGAATACTTGCAGGGGAAAGCGCGTGAATGGTTCGAACCATATAAATACTATATAAAAGATTTTCGCGAATTTGCCGATAGACTTATAGAAAAATTCGGTAACTCGGAAAACGTGACCGAACTTAAGGCTAAACTATACGGTACTAGCCAGGGGAAAGACGAAAGGGTGGAAACGTTCCTTCTTAAAAAGCGCGCGTTATTCTCGCGAGTTTGCCCGGAGGAGGACGAATTTAATTTAATTCAGTTAGTTTTAACTCAGATCATTCCCCCTAAGATCTAGACTAAGAACCACATCTTTTTATAGTTTTGACCAATTAGTATCACTAGCGGTTCGTCTAGAATCCGACATAAAACAAGAGTTTCTTTATTTCTCCCAAAATAAAGTGGCATCCCGAAATATTTCAAATTTTGGCTCTCGCCCGGTTAGCACTTCTGCTAATCCAGGCCGAAACTATGGTCAAGTTTCAAACCAAAACTTTTCTAAATTTAATAAAAATAATACAAATTCTAATTTGGGGCAAAATAATAATAAATTTAATAAATATGATAAAAATGTTCAGCCTCAAGCAACCAGAAATATGTCCGCGGTTAAACCGACACCCGCGACACAATACCCCAAATACGAGGGACAAGCCAAAAGTGGCGAAAAACAAAAACCTAAATACCCGTGCCGCCATTGTCAAGGCGACCACTATAATAATGATTGCCCAAGGAAACCGCAAGTAAAGGTTATCGGAAACCCTGTGGAAAATATGTAGTCTCCACAAAAGGCGCAGATACTCAAGAGTCGGAAAATCCCCGGGAGTCAAAAAATAAGAAACGCACAAAAAACAAAAATGCTGTCAAAAGTCCTGAGGAGTCGGAAAACTCCTCCAGGGCCGGCAGCCAATAAATAAATCAAGTAAAAACCACACAGTTTCCACGAATGAAGATTATCACCAAGCGTACGTGGAAACTGAAAAATTGTAACGAACAATAAATTGTTCGTGGATGTCGGCCCAAGCATTACAAATATAAAAACTTCAACAAATAACTGGAAAGAGTCACCTATTATCAATATAAAAATTGGAAATAAAAATACCAGGCCCTAATAGATACAGGTGCTGACAGGAATCTGATATCAGACCGAATAGCGCCGCGTACTCTTCGACCGACCCCGGTAACATCACTAAACCTCGCCTGTGAAGGACAGAAAGCCGGAGTCAAAGGACTGGTAGATCTGGATTTCAGCATAGGGAATCAATTGTACAGTGTGTCTTTTTGGGTAGTAACGGGACTAAGTGACGAAATCATATTAGGGGATCCATTCCTACGAAACGAGGATGTCGTCCTAGATTACCCAAGACGATGTATATACGTCGGGAAGACAAATAGGCAAACGATATTCTGGATGGCATGCCAGAAGGTTTCCGACGCGGAAATTCTACTACCAAACCTACAAGAGGACCACCGTAAGGCTTTGCATAGCCTGGTAGAAGAATTTAAAAATATATTTCAAATAAGACATCACTCAGGCAAAATATTTTTCTTTGATTGATTTGAAGAAGGGTTATTGGCAGATACCTCTGGATGAGGAATCCAAACCCATCACAGCATTTACTACGCCGCGCCGGATGGAGCGGCTTACCAATTTAACGTAATGCCGTTCGGGCTGAAAAATGCGCCCTCTACGTTTCAAAAGTTAATGGCCAACGAGGTTCTGGTAGGTTATATACAAAGATTTGTAATAGTGTACTTGGACGACATACTTATATACAGTAACACCGAAGAGGAACATATAAATCATCTACGCTTGGTATTTGAAAGGTTGCAAATCCACAATTTAAAAGTTTCTGGCAAAAAGTGCCAACTTTTTACGAGGGATCTTGAATATTTGGGACATCATATCAAGGGCGATCTCACGTATCCCCTTGAAAAACATCATAAGAAAATCCAAGAATTTCCACAGCCTAAAACACGGAAGCAATTACAAAGCTTCTTAGGCTTATGTAATTAGCTGAGGGAATATGTACCGAATCTAGCGGTACACACAGCACCATTAACGGAAATTCTTAAGAAGAGAAAAAGGTTTGAATGGACAGAAGCTCAAAAGAAGCTTTTCAAAATACCAAAAACGCCATTACTAACTGCGAACCGTTACACCGTCCTGACTATTCAAAAATATTCATTTTACAAACAGACGCTAGTTCAATTGGCATGGCTGCCTGTCTTTATCAGGAGGTTGACGGCCAGCGACGAATCATATCGCACGCTAGCGCGAAGTTTTCGGACACCACCCGTAAGTATCATATTAACGAACAAGAATGTCTTTGTTTGGTGTGGGCAATTAAATATTTCAGGCCATATCTGGAGGATGAGCCTTTTACAGTCAGGACCGACAGCAAAGCGCTGACCTGGCTGGACAAATTTAAAGATAGTAAAGCCAAACTTACGAGGTGGGCGCTACAATTACAGGAGTACAGTTTCCAGATTGAACACGTAGCCTCTAAGGATAATGAATTGTGTGACTTTATGAGTCGTAACCCGACGCCTAATGTAAAATACGACGACCAGCCCGATGTTGAACGACTGCTGCCCCCTGGTAGCCAAAAGTCGAACACACATGATGGTGCAAAGGTTAGTCAGGTCAACATAGGCGAGTTGCACGAAAAAATTATTGAAATACAGAAACGGACTCCACACCTTCAAAGAACAAAGGAAATTGTAAATATACTAAAAACCGAGAGCCCACATCGGTGAACGAACGCAAGATAAAAAGATTTTACGATGTCTATGACGACCTATTATGGCGCAAATGCGCATATGGAGATATGATCGTGGTGCCCAGAAAATTACCGGATCGAGTTATCCACACGTATCACGACTCGGAGGATGCAGCGCATCCTGGAATAGATGAAACATACCGTAGGATAGCCGAGGTATATTTCTGGGCGCATTTAAAGGCGGACATTACAAAATATATAAATAATTGTATTATTTGCTCAATTTGTAAAACGAAACAAAAGCAACCAAAAGCCCCGATGCACGCGCGCAAGCCAAAATATCCTTTTCAAATGCTATCATTTGATGTATTAGGTCCTTATACACCCGCCGCAGCCAGGACCGGCTCAAGATTCATTTTGGTCTGCGAAGATGTATTCAGTAAGTGGGTTAAAGCAAAAAGTTTCGAAGCAATAAAAGCAACGGACGTGGTCAAATTTCTGGATGAAGAAATAGTTGCCAGATACGGAGTCCCCGAGACCATAGTGTCCGACCAGGGTCCCGTATTTTTAAGCAAAAAACTGCGCCAATATTGCGAGAAGAATAATATCCAACAACTGTTTTCTGCCATAATTCATCAGCAGGCAAATTCTGTGGAAAGACGGGTACAAGAATTGAAAAAAGTAATAAGAGTGCTGCTCCATGAGCGAGAATCTAAATATTGGGAGGAGGTGCTCCCAAAGCCCTCCAAATTTTAAGGACTAGAGTATGTCGGGCTACGGGATACTCTCCTCCAATATAGTCTTAGGTTACGAGCTCCCACTGCCAGGCACTTGGCAACGTAAATGGCCGAAAGTACGAAAACAGTTGAATGCGCAACAGCGCAAAGAGCGCAATAAAGAAATTGCGCGAAAGCAAAAAGCTTACCAGCTTAAAGAATATCATGACGAGTCTGAAGCCATTATATCATTTAATCCCGGTGACCAAGTAAATGTCA
Source organism: Listronotus bonariensis (assembly GCA_014170235.1). Lineage (NCBI taxonomy): Eukaryota > Metazoa > Arthropoda > Insecta > Coleoptera > Curculionidae > Listronotus > Listronotus bonariensis. Next base: position 21,347 of record JACEGR010003357.1, read on the forward strand.
GGCAAAGGAAGCAAGGAGCCTTCTTACCAGCCTGGACGGGGCCACACGAAGTCGTAGAAAAGACTTCGGAAACAACATATGACATACTAGTAGATGGTAAACAAGCGAACATCCATCTTGATGACATTAGGCCAGCCAAACCCGGGAACTTAGTTAGCTACGACTCGGATGACGAGCTGACGTCCGAATCGGATTTGTCGGATTGGGAGACTGCTCCGGTCGCAGAACCAGATTCCGAAACGGACTCGGATGCAGAATCCGCTCTGGAATCTGACGAGGAGGTTGAGCCCGTCGCCGGGCCGGCTAACGAGAACATAAATAATCCAGAACCTGATCCAGAGGTTCCTCAAATAAAACTCCCAGAAGATCGAACAATTGATCCTGAGTTAGAATCGCTTTTAAGCGAAATGGAAAATTTTACAAGACGTGTGACCATACCAACACGAACGTTCTATAACGTTGATTATAAGGATAGAGCTAATACAGATAGCATTTCTTCAAGGTTGGCGTGGCGCGTGTCTAAGGAAGGGGGTGTTGCAAATTAAGCTTTGCAGTAACTAAAAATAAAAATTTTAACCCCAAAAATCCTAAGCAAAGTTCATAGCCAAATGCGGTACACTAAGTACCGTACAATAGGCCTGTTCGTAGAGAAATCACAAACCAGTCAGCGCCAATCGGGCATTATTATTTAGTCAGGTGACCGGTTGCAAACTGGTCACCAGACGTATTTGTAAAATCTGATTGGCGCTGACTAGTTTGTGATTTCTCTACGAACTGGACCTAATATTTAAATGCCGAGCTCCAGGCAACTTAACGACCAATAACGGAGAACCGAAAATCACCTCGTCTCTGATTGATACCTAACTTGATGCGGCGTCCGCATATAAAAAGAAATCGTGTTGTGGAGTCTATAAAAAGCAGAAAATAACGCAAATCGAGACAGTCCAGTCCAGACCGTCATAGGGGTAACATCAAAGTAGAAGCACCATGTAAACAACAGCACCCAGTCAGTCAGCCTTGGAGACCTGGAGACCGTCGTCGTAGAGTAGATAGAACCTGCTGCTTTTTAGACTCCACTTTTTTGGTTATCGAGGTGCCTTGTGAGGAACTGCATGGAGCCACAGTATTAAGAAAATTATAGTTGTTTTCTTCGAGTTAGTTTACAATTTCAGGGCAGCAACTTAGGCCGATACTTGGTATCGGCTTAGCGAAAAAATCGTAAACGCTGGTAAATGCAGATGCCGTAGGAAATTCCGTCGGCATCAATCTTCAGGAAGGAGGGACGCAACAAAGAGGCGGCCGTCCACATAAATTAGTGTTGGCACGGCGCTTTTCGTCCATAGGGTGATGGTAAAACTGCAGGACGTGGGGAAATTTAGAGACGACGGAGGATCCAGGGATGCAGACGACATAGAGGCGTGGGGAAGGTGTTAAAGGAAAGAAGGCAACATATAGGAACCAGATAAGAGGAAATCGGCGCTGGCAAGTGAGGGGATTTTGCAGAAAGTCCGAAAAGGGAACCACACGGAAAACTTGGGTTGCTGGAGCAGTGAGTGCGCGGAGGCACTTTAGGATTTAGAAGAGGGAACTCCAGAGCTTCGGGAAGCGAAGCCGAGGTGGCAAGTCAGGGGACTTTGCCGGTTGGCCTAAAAGGGACTCGTGGTGAAAAAGGGGTTGCAGCCAAGCTAGGGTAAACAGTAGGCTCGGAGGGGCATCAGGGACGTCAAGGGAGCAGTGGCCACCTGGAAGAGGTGTGGCAAGTCAAGGGACTTTGCGGATAAGCTCAGGACGGATGCACGGAGTCTAGGTGCTGGTATAGAGCCCTAGGTGGTTTGCAGACCTTACAATAAGCTGGAGGAGCTTTAGGAGGGTCAACAGGGGAAATAGAACTTACCTGGAGGAGCTGAAAAGTCAGCATTTTTAGAAAACCCAAGGAACGTGGAAAAGGAGTTGCCAGTGCCCTTTTGGAGCTAGGGTGGGTTGCCGAGTGAGAAACCTAGAGAAGAAGAGTTGCCGGAATTATTAATAACCCCGCAACTTGGGGACTTAAGAAGAAACCCGTGGCAAGTGAAAGAGAAGGACGGAAACCAACAGGATGGTACCAGGACTGTCGCGCACGCCTGTCAAACGGGTGTTACCACCCAGGCACGCTGTACAGGTAGATTCAGAGGGCAATGCCGCCGCAGGGTTCGAACCTGCAACCAACGTAAGCCCTCAAAATTATCCCGGAGTTCCCGAACAGAGTCTCATGGAGCCTGCAATTGAGCTAGCCGGATCCGCAGGCAACATGGGAAGCCTCCCGGCAGTCCAGAGCGCCGGGGCTATTCCCAAGGGAATAAATAGGGACCCCGCGGATAACAATCGTGATGCGGTATCCTCAGTACCAGCTCAGTCGGCGTTGTGTTAACAACCTCTGCCGATTGCACAAGCCTGTGGGAAACTTTCGGTGTTGCACCTACTTTGTTAAAAAACGCGAATTTGTTTTATTATTGGGGAATTAGGAAGTAAATCAGATAATTACATTCAGGGGCTTTGTTGATTTTTGTGTTAAAGGGAAATAGTTTTTTGTTTGTTTTGTTTTTGTTGACTTTTGGGTAAAGGTTCAAGGGGCCTTTTATCTTGGAGATATTGGGAATTAGTGGAAGTAGTATCCTAAGGGTAGGAACTAGTTTGGGGTCGGTGCCCCGGTTGCTTATTGCCCGGTGTGAGTAGAAAAAGGCCAGGAGGGCGTTACAGAAAAGTTGCGGAACAAGTGGGAAGTTCGGAGAATCTCAGAGAAGACGAAAAAGTGCTGTACCTCAGAAAGTTTTTCCTGTTCCGATTTTAGGGTATTTTTAGTTTAGTAAAATTTCAAGGGGGATTAAAATTTAGTAAAAGGGAATAAGGGGAAAATTGTTGTAGATTTTTTTTTAAAAAAGTTGTTTGACTGCATTTCAAAAAATAGAGTATTTTTCTTTGGTTTTCAAAATAAGGCAGGTTAAGTTAAGGAATTAATGTTGTTTATTTTGTTTTGATTCTTAATTGTTAATTAGTAACTGTGTAAAGTTGTTGTGTGAAAAAATAAAAAGAATAAATAATAAAAGATTGAACTACGTAACAACATATTCATCTTTTATTTAAAAAATAAAAAAACTCATAAAAACCCAAAAATACCTAAAATCTATGGAACCCAGGCAAGAAGTAGAGTTAGTCTCGGTGCCCATGGGTCCATCGGCGACTTCGTGTTGCCGACCGACCGATGGGGAGTTGGGGAAAGGGGCGACAACAAAAAACCTCCTCATAGACGTAACTAACAAAACCCTGAGTACTCGTTCGTTGTCGGCGGTAAAACGGCACACTTTGAAGCGTCGGGAGCAGCGCAAGCGGCGCGCAGCCCGCGCTGCTTTAGTGGTTTTGCCGACCCACGAGGAACGAGGCATACCGCAATATTTCACGGCCAAAGGAGCCAAGTCGTTCCGGGAACGGCTTCTGAAACAACGCGACCTTCTGAGAGGTGCTGCACCCAAGGCAGGGCGCCGCAGGGCCTCGGTTGGGTTTCGGAAGAAAGGGGAGACTCCCCGAATCCGTCACCACCAACCACGTGCCCCCCGGCCGCCTGCTTCGGCGGGCAGGGCCGCCCAAAGACACCTCTGCCAGCAAAAATGCAAAATTTCGAAGGCGAATTTCAGAGCGGGACTACGCAGGATGTAGACCGAAGCAGGGCGTCTAGTGTGGTTCAAGGGCTGGGGAAACCCCCGCACTTGACCCACCTAGTCCGCCCATCTGCGGAGGTCTGCTTCGGCGCCCAGCCCCGCTCAGAGGCGACGCCTACCAGGGAAGTATTAGGGAAGAATATCGTTGGGCAGCCGCGCCAGCGATAACTTTCGGGACGACCGAAGCGCCCGGAGGGTGGGACGACGAACCGCCCACCGATTATAATTTCTTGGAGGAGGAATATGTCAGAAACATCGACATTCCGGGGGTGGTTTGTCGAAATATGGTTGTTGATTTGGAAACTCGTCGCAAACAACGCGACGAGGCTAAACTAAGAGCATGGCGCGGGGTGGGCGACCGCAAGGATCCGCCCACCCAACCATACGACCGGGCTAGCTTGTCAAAAAGGTTGAAACGCGGCGATATAGCTGGGTGCACCCTTAAAAGGTGCAGAAAACGACCCTGAGGAAGACAGACGGGCAAGAATACGGTGGGTCGCCGCGCCCGTATCAATCGTAAGCAGCAGCATCACTGCATTTTGATCTGGGATTTCAAGCATAGCGCTCACATCGGCCTGCTTTCTTGTAAATTAAAAGTCCCCGACATGACCGACCTTCTAACAATCACAAACCCCAGTTTAATTAATTAGAATTTTTATAATTAATAATGTGCGTTGGGTGTCAAGGCACCTTAGTTAATTGTAGATGGTTGAATCCAGACAGTGCCCTGGATACGGGGATGTCACTGATAGAGCTATTTAATGCTGAAAGATTATGGCTCAGGTGCAGTGTTGAATGATACACAACATGATAGTTAATGCATGTCTTTATTAATTTACCTCGTATATTTATACTATTTACAATTGCAAAGTCAGCGGTTTAATATTGGCGATATAATTATTATGAGAGTGTTTACATATTATATGTTTTGAAATGGATCTAGGTCAGTAGTATTTGCTAACAATGGTAAATTAAATACGGGTGAATTATTTTTTAACTAATAGATTATAATAAAACACGGAAAAAAATGGCGGTTAGACGTTCTGGCCTCTCTCACAACTAGACGATCTCAAGGATTGTAGTTCCATTGATTCCTGGTTGACCTGCTGTGTGACCCTTTGTTTTTGTCGGTGTGACCATGCAAGTTTTCCTAGGAACCAACATATGCCGATAATCGCGATGGTCAGGATGGTGGTGGTTCCACTAATAATACTGGTGTGCTGCCGTATTGTCTGCCATGGTGTATCGTTCAATTCTTCTTGAATATCTGTTTCCTCCTTTTCTAGTTTATCTAGTCCATTTGATAAGCCAATTACTGTTTCGAGAGATAGGTCAGGTTTGACATACTTGTTGACGGTACCATTGTGGGGTATAGATATTGCCTTTGTGTAACTGGCTAAGACAGATATACTGTCACTTCGACGTGCCGTGAGGGTTATCTGCTTGGTTTTAATTATGCAATCTTCTGACAGTTTTATGATGCCTGTAGTGTTTAGGATTACATCTTCTCTTATACCATTGCATAGGATGGCTACAGTTGCCGAGTTATTTGTGATGAACATCCAGGTATTCGGATTGTTTAATTCTTTCCAAATGATAGTGTGTACCATGTGTTTGGTATACTGGCACGTTGTCCGGACTGGTCGTTGAAACATCTCGTCGATAATGCAATTCGGACTGGATTCTAGGTTTCTGACTACCTTTGGAGAGCAGATAAAAAAATGCTCTTGTGGATGAATACATTGACTGAATTCATTTTTGTCCAAGATAAAGAATACTTGAGTGTTGTAATCTACTGCAACAAAGTCGTCCGTGGTGTCTAGACTCCAAAATGAACCATTGTTTTCAACTACCGGAATAGATGTTGTCTTGATTACTTCGAATTCGTTAATGTCGTTTATGGGAAAATATCCAGCAATGCGGATGTGAGTGGTATTTTGCATTAACGTAGTTTGTAGCAACGGCGATGATAGTGCTTTCAAGTTGTTTGGCAACTTCTGATTGGCGTCCTCTATAACTTGTTTGAGGTAGGCTGGAGACAATAGATCGAGAAGAGTTCCTCGGTTGAACTGAACATCTAAAACTGCTGAGTAATGATCGTTTATTTCGGTGATATAGTTTGTGGCTATTTGGTACGTGCTGAGAATATGAATGTGTAGTGCATTTGTATCAATCTTCGAAAACCAGCTGGTCATGGAATTGATAGTTTTTAAACCAGTAGCTAATTTCGTCTGGAATCGTTGCAGCTGTTTAGCTATCCTTTCCTCGGTTGCGTTGAATGTTGATACCATATTCACCATGAATCTTGTTTGATGCTTGGTTGCTCTGATTAGAGATTCTTGATTTTTATTTAACGAATTGATATCTTGAAAAACTTCGTCATTGACTCCAAATACTGATGTTAAAAATTTGCCTAAGAGTCCTCGTTTGGGTCGACTTAAACTCTCATGTAACGTAGAAGCAATCCAGTCCAGATGAGCTTGCTGTTCTTTGAGATGATGCACAAATATATTGCAATGAGTGTCATCAGAATCGGTTAAATCTGTTGTTGCGTCGCAAAGCTTGGTGAAGTCGTTGACTACTTCTGCCGATTTGTTCATATCATTATATATTCGTTTTTGCTATACCAAGATTCGATTCTGAATCTGCCTCTATCTATTCTAGCAGTTCCAAGATGTTCGATATAAACACCTTCTTTTAGTTGATGTATGGTGAAGTTTGCTTGACATGTTACAAGTAGGCAAAGACTCAGCAATACCATGTGAAAAATAGGTATTTTTGAGCACCCAGCTGATTTGAACCTTTGTTTCTGGTCTGTCTGCAAAACAAAAGATGTGCTATCGACTTCTGCTTCTTCTTTTTCTACCGGTAGTGGAATTAAGCCATGAATCGGACGTTTTACTGTTGTCTGATCGGCTTTTTTCATTGATACGACTCGTACCGCACCATCCTTGCCTGGGTGAACTTCTGTAATACGTGCTAATGGCCATTGGCTAGGGTTTATGTTGTTATCCTTTATTAACACCATTTGTCCTGGTTGGAGGTTGATCTCAGGTGATGCCCATTTGTATCGTTGTTGAAGTCGGCTTAGATATTCGGTTGACCACTTGTTCCAGATATCTGCCTTGATTTTCTGGATCAATCTCCACCTTTGCGACAGGCTAGCGTTAATACTCGTTGTAATTGGATCGGGTGGGGAAACCATTTCCTTTCCAATCAGAAAGTGTCCAGGAGTAAGCACGAATTGATCGTCTACATCATTGGATAACGGACACAATGGTCTTGAGTTCAGGCATGCTTCGATTTGACATGTTAACGTGGTTAATTCTTCGAATGTCAGTGTTGTTTCTCCGATGACTCTTCGTAGGTGATATTTCATTGATTTGACACCTGCTTCCCAAATACCGCCAAAGTGTGGCGATGCAGGTGGTATGAAGTGCCATTGGGTCCCGGTATTTGCTACAGAATCCTGAATTGTTGAGTGTTGTGTAAGCTTGTGCACCTCTTTTTCCAGAATATTGGCTGCTCCAACAAAATTTGTCCCGTTGTCACTATACATGTTAGAACATTGACCACGTCTTGACGTAAATCTTCTGTATGCAGCTAGAAAGGCGATGGTTGTCATGTCGCTGACAACTTCCAAGTGGATTGCTTTTGTAGCGAGACATATGAATACCGCAATGTATCCTTTATAGGACTTATGGCCTCGTCCTTTGGTAGCTCTAATTTTTATTGGACCAGCGTAGTCGACACCTGTATTGTTAAATGGGGCGGTCGGTACTACTCGGGTCGCAGGCAATTGTCCCATCTGTTGTTCTGCCGTCTTGGCTTTGTAACGTATACACTTTACGCATTTGTTTAAGACCGTTCTTACGGCTCTCTTACCGTTGATAATCCAAAATTTCTTCCTTAAGTAGGCCAATGTTGCTTGATTTCCGCCATGTAGTATTTTTTGATGAGCATTCAACACAAGCAGGGTTGTAATTTTAGTATTGTAGGGAATTATAATTGGATGTTTTTGGTCATATGTTACAAGCGCATTTTGCAGTCTTCCTCCCACTCGAAGCAGTTGATGTTGATCCAAGAACGGGCTCAAGTTCCACAACTTACTTGATTTGGACAAGGGTGTTTTATTCAGCAATGCTTGATACTCTGTCCCGAATTCCTGGTGCTGAATAATTCTTAAGACCTGTACCAGAGTCTCGTTCAGTTCCCTTGGGGATAGAGAAGATGTGTGTCCTTTGTGCAAGACTCGTCTGCAGTATGATAGAACTCGTACTAGTCTGTCCCAACTGGAAAATTTCTCGAATATTTCTGTATTGAAGTTCGATTGACTGATATGACAGTGGATTTGTCGTTTCGCTTCTTGGTTGGTTTCGAACTTTTGTTTACAAATTGGCAGCTGTTCTTGTAACCATGACGGTCCATTCCACCATAGACTATTTTTTGATAACTTTTCTGGATCTGTTCCTCTGGAGATTAAGTCTGCTGGATTGTCATTTGTCTTGACGTGATTCCAATAATTGTGTGTTACGTTTTGGTTAATTTCTGATACTCTATTAGCCACGAATGTTTTCCATCGAGACACATCACCTTTGATCCAACCCAGGGTGATCATGGAATCTGTCCACGCGTACACAGGGACGTTCTCAATCTCCATTAATAAACATGTTTTTTTCAATAATTTTGCTAACAGTACAGCAGCGCATAGTTCTAGCCTAGGTAGAGTTGTCTTTATTTTGATTGGAGCTACCTTTGATTTGGCATGTAACAGATTGACCGTAATTTTACCGTTTTTTATGATTCTGCTGTATATTACTGCTCCATACGCCCTTTCTGAGGCGTCACAGAACCCATGCAATTCTGTTTGCTCATCGTTATTGCGGCTCGTGTAGTTTATCCATCGAGGAATTCGAAGCATTTCTACCTGCCTTAGTTGGTTTGTAAACTCGTGCCAGCGTTCAGCTAACTCTCCTTGAACTGTTGAATCCCAACTTAGCTGTTGTACCCATATGTCTTGGATTATTAGTTTTGCTCTAATAGTGATCGGAGCTAACCAGCCTAATGGATCAAATAGCTTTGCAATGTCGGAGAGTATTGTTCGTTTGGTGGCCACATTGCCTGATGGTAATTGGACTCTGAATCTGAAGGTATCATCTGTAGGTGACCACAGTACTCCCAACGATTTCTGTACCTCATCTTCCGTTAGTTCTTGTAACGTCTGTTCACCATTCACTCTGTATACGGACTCTTCTAACGACGGATGATTGCTTGACCATTTTCGAAGGTGAAATCCGGCCGTGCTCATTAACTGACGTAGCTCATTCTGTAGATGTAGTGCTGATTCCACATTTTCTGCACCCGAAAGTATGTCATCAACATAGAAGTCTCGAATAGTTCGTGCGCTTGCTATTGGATATCTTTCTTTTTCTTCGTTAGCTAAATGTTGTAGAGTCTTGACAGCAAGATAGGGGCTGCAGTAGTTCCATACGTGACAGTAGATAATTCATATTCACTCATTACCTGGGATTTTCTTTTTCTCCACAAGATTCTTTGAAATGGTCGATCATCAGGGTGTATCCTTATTTGACGATACATTTTCTCGATATCAGCTGTGAAAACTATTTTATGCTTTCTCCAACGAAGTAAAATATCTGCCAAGTTCTGTTGAAGTCTCGGACCAGTATACATTGTGTCGTTTAAACTGATGCCTGTGGATGTTTTACTGGAGGCGTCAAATACAACTCTGAGTTTTGTAGTGGAGCTCGATTCCTTTATTACTGCCTGATGTGGTATATAATACTTTCCTTGATTTACTTCAGATGGAGACACTTTCCTCATATGGCCTAGTTTTTCATATTCTTCCAAAAATTCTGCATACTGTTCCTTACGATCTGAATCATTCAGAACTTTTCTTTCCAAGTTTATTAGACGAGCACCTGCTCTTGGCTTGGAATGACCCAAACAATCAGGATTTGTTTTAAAGGGAATTCTTACTGTAAATCTGCCATCGGTGCCTCTAGTCGTATTTGTTTCGTAATGATTTTCACAAGATTCGTCGTCTTCTGAGATTTGTCTTTTTCCAGTTACTTCTTCGATTTCCCAAAATCTTGTTAGCTGTTTTTCCTCATCATATTGAGCTACCATACTAACGATTTCAATTGGCTGCTCTTTAGTAGAAATGGCTCCCGATATAACGCAACCTAATTCTGTGTTTTGCTTCAAAAGCCCGTTGTTGAATTTCTGCAGACCATTTAATATAATAGAAGCATATTCTTTGGCTCCAATTATTGCGTCTATCGGACCTGGCTGCATAAATATAGGGTCTGCCAGCATGTCATTCTTTAGCGATTCCGTATCCAATTCTAACTGCTGCCTTGGTATTGAGTGTGTTAGCTTGGGAAGCACCAGCATGTTGATTGTGATCGAAAAATTACTTGGAAACCGTGGCCTAACGGGAACCTCTATGGACCATTTTGAGCTTTGTGGAACTCCTTTGCCTACGCCCGAGATTTGTGCTGCTATTTTTTTTTCGAGGTAGGCTTAAACGCTGCGCAGCTTCTTCTGTTATAAGCGAAGATTGTGATCCCTGATCGATCAATACTCGAAGTAATTGAGTTGAACTCTGTGTGGTAACTTGAACCACTGCTGTTGCTAATAATACGTTCTCCGTTTGGTCTTCTGAACAGTGAGTACTCGTATTTGATCTGTGTCGGCCATTCCATTGTTGTCGGTTGGAATTTTTCTGTTGAGTCGATGACCTGTCCATATGGAGAAGCGTGTGGTGGTGGCGTTTGCATATAGAGCATGTTGCTGCACTCTGACACTTGATTTTATAATCATGATTTAGGCAGTTCAAGCAGAGCCCCTTTTCCCGAATTTGGGATTCTCGCTCGTTTGGTGAGAGCTCTTTGAAGTCTTTGCAATGGTAAATGGCGTGGTTTGTTTTTTGCAAAACGCACAACTCTGATTGATGAACTTCGGTTTCTTTTCTATCGTTGAAGTTATAGTTTCAAGAGACTGGAATCGTCTCTCCAGAAACTCCATGAACTTATTGAAGTCTTGACACTCGTGTGGATGCTCAAGACTTTGCTCATACATTCTATTTGTCTCTGGATCCCACTTTCTTGATATGATGCGAATGATCATTGGTCCCCAGGACTTGGTATCAATTTTTAGGTTTTGAATACCTCTAAGACACTCTTTGGTAGTATCATGTAATTGCTTGATTACTTCTCCGTTTTCAGTACTGCTCTTTGGCAAATCCAAAATTTTGTCTACTAATTTGGATACCAGCAACCTTTTGTTTTCAAATCTTTTTTGCAAAATTTCCCATGCAGCCTCGTAGTTGTCGCCTGTGAGCGTCAGATGTTGTATGACTCTTGCTGCTTCTCCGCGTATATGGGTTTTCAGTAGTTGGATTTTCTCTACATTGGTAATTGTATTGTTCTCATGGACAAGACGCAAGAACATATCCTGGAAAGAGGACCAATGCTCATATCCTCCATTAAAAGTTGGAATGGTTATAGATGGTAATTTGACGCTCTGTCTGGTGGGCATCGCCGATGTCACCATTGTCTCGACAGCGTCGTCTAGGTTCCTTGTTATAGTTTCCAGGGCATCTTCATACATGCTTTCTATCTCTTTGTAATTGTTTTGAGTGAAATAGTCATCTGTAAACAATGCCTCGTTAAGCATTATTTCTTCGTTGAGGTCTTGAATAGAGTTCCATTGTTTCTGTAGCTTTTCTTGGCTAATTTTGTATCGGGCTTTCGATCTTCCTTCTTGTACATCGTTATAGATTGCACTGATGATTTGTTGTATCTTGAATTTTTGCTTTTTTATTCGAAGATATTGTTCCTGATTCTCTGGGGTGGACTGCGGTTGCGTTGCCCTTGATTCTTCGTCAACGGGATGATCCGTTAACATTTGTTTGTATTTTTCGTACTGTGACCTTATTTGCTCTATGTAATTGTTTGTGAAATAGACATGCGTTAGGTCATTGTAGCTTTTAGTTTTTCGTGATTTTTGAAACCTGGTTCCATGCATCTTCTAGTGCCTCTAGTCGATCGGACAGGTATTTCTTTGTCTTTCGTGTTGCGGAGTCTTTCTTGAAGTTTGAGATGGTCTTTATTAGTGATTGACCTAGCTTTTTCTTGATGACGGACCAGCTCGTCCATTTCCATTGTGTGTTTATGGGTGCGACTTTCAACAGATTTTTGTTTTTTTTTTAAGTTAGAGCTGATTTGATAACCAATCCAATAGCCAGTTTGAGCATAAACTAACTGAAATCATCAAATATAACTGCCAGCGTAAACGGGCTCAGTAATACTTAATTGACTCCGTTTGTATTTTCTTTCGCCAGCGTTAACTGGGCAACTAAAAAAATACATGTGTTTATAACTCAAGTTTAGAACAAATTAACATATATTTCCACCAGCGTTAACGGGCACAGAAATACCTATAAATTTGTGATGGTTGTCTTTCTCGCCAGCGTTAACTGGACAACTAGAAAGGCAATCATATAATACTGACTATTGGTTAGATATGCAGTTTCGGCGTTCGTTGGCTTTTGCTATCTTCTCGGATGCTTTCTTGATATTACCCTACTCAATTCAGATAATATACACCCTGGCTAGCTTTTGCTTCTTACTCGCCAAACAGCTCTTTGAATTTTAATTTAAGTTCCTCTGAAATTTCTTGAGATTTTTCTGCCTCGGGCGGACAGGGAAATCCAAAGGTTTTGTTGACAGTAGGTGTAATAGGTAGGCCTGATTCGTACGTCTTCACACCTATGTCTGTCTCCAAACAGATAGAGTACAGTTGTTCTAGTTTTTGTTCGCGTTTCTTCCGTCTCTGATTTCTGTTCAGCTTCTTCCTTGCCATGGATTTATGGCTTTGACTTCTTTCGTTCGAAGGACCAATGTGCGTAGGGTGTCAAGGCACCTTAGTTAATTGTAGATGGTTGTATCCAGACAGTGCCCTGGATACGGGGATGTCACTGATAGAGCTATTTAATGCTGAAAGATTATGGCTCAGGTGCAGTGTTGAATGATACACAACATGATAGTTAATGCATGTCTTTATTAATTTACCTCGTATATTTATACTATTTACAATTGCAAAGTCAGCGGTTTAATATTGGCGATATAATTATTATGAGAGTGTTTACATATTATATGTTTTGAAATGGATCTAGGTCAGTAGTATTTGCTAACAATGGTAAATTAAATACGGGTGAATTATTTTTTAACTAATAGATTATAATAAAACATGGAAAAAAATGGCGGTTAGACAAATAAAAACATGCCAAAATATTGAAATCAGGCAATTTGCGTGAGTCATTAGGAGGCGTACCCATGAATCATTCACTGGTCGAAAAATTCTCAGGCCGCCAAATTTTGTGTCACGCAAACGTTTTAAAATATTTTGAAAAAACTTTTATTATGGGAAAACTACTGAATAGATTTTCTTTCTAATTTTTATACTAATAGATCTAGGAATTACCTATATTTTAATATCTCATTTGGCTTCCTAGGGCTTTAAATAAAGCCATTATAAATTAATTACTGGAAAAAATGCTCCAGAAAAAGCGTCCCTCCGCGGGAAAACCGCTGGGAAAATTTTATTTATAGAGGGTTTGGATTAAGGTTTGGGAGTTAGATAGGGATTTATTAAAGCTAAATTTTAAGGTATCGCAAAGGGTTCTACGTTAATTGGGTCGCGAGTAAATCAAGATTTAGGGGTCGCGACATCAACAAAATCTTCAAAATTTGCGATTTTTAAGGGCCGTCGCGAGATTCATTTCGGGGTGAAATAAGCTGCTTCGCGATTGGTCAGAACCACTTTTTAGGCTTTCGGAACCCGCCGGAAAAATATAAAAAGACCGTGTTTTTACGGAAGACAAGAGATTTTGTCTAGACTTAGTTCACGTCACATCGAGACTTATAAAAAATCTCTCAGCATCCCTAAGTGCGTTTTAGGCCTCAATTGCTGATCGGTGCGCCTGTTAATCGTTCATAATATACCCTAGACTTGCACATACTAGGTGAAAAGAAGGATTAGCACTTGTGAATTGGCCATTCTATTTCAAAAGCCAGTTGTTATTTGGTAGAATTTCCTTTTCTGAAGAAGTAAAAACTAATTAAGAAGATATCGCGACGCGGTTTAATTAACGGGTGATTAAGAGGTAAAAGAAAGTCCGCGGAGTACGTGATCTGCCTACGACCGTACTCAGGAACTGGGATAGTGCTCTATCGTTCCTAGGTAAAAAGCTTTCTTCTGAAAATCCGTTTCTAAGTTTTTCCGAGCCCCTACGAAATTCAGCTGGTCCATAATTGTTGGTCAGTCCGGAAGATTAGTTTGGGATAGATCTCAAAAAACTACTTAAAAACCGCCAAGCCAATGATAATTTCTTAATTGATCAATCTGTTAATGATTTTGCTCCAGAAAAGTCAAGACCTGGTTCGCACGCCCCGGCACCTACAGTACTTTCATTCAAAGACATTAAGATTTGCTGATTTTGATATTTTGCTAATTAAAAGCCGTGCAGTCCGAAGAAATCAGATAAATAACTATAAAGTTCCTGATTGGACATTTTTTAATTAGTTTGTTAATTGTAAAAACTTAGTTGTTAGGAAAAACTCTTTTTCCTCTATTTTTATTTTTATGTATTATTTGTTAAGTCTTTAATAAGACATATAATCAGCTAAAAATCTTATTTTATTGTAATTAGCCATTTTAGTGCTAATTTTAAAATTAAAATTTTTATTAATTAGTCTTTAGTTTCTAAGTGTTAAATTTTTGTATTTCTGAAGATTGAAAGCTTCTTTATTTCGTGTTTGATTACACTTAAGAGTCGTTTTCAAAATTCGTTAATTACTTAGATTGATTACTTTTCTAATTAATAGACTAATTTAAATTTTATTTAGTCTTAGACTAAACTGGATTAATAACTTAGCTATCTAGAGGTATAGCTTCAAGAAAATATATAAAAAAAAATTATAGTTGAAAATTAAAGAGTTATGATGGTTTATATATTTTTATTTTTTTGCAATTATTTTTTTTTGAATCATCCTGTATAATGTTTAAATAGATTTGTATTAGGTATGTACAATTGTGATTTATTTGTGTAAGCAGTTTTTTAAAGGTTACAATATATTAACGTCAAAAATAATTTTTAAACTTTTTTTTTAAAGGTGCTATATATTATTTTTGCAACATCCTGTATAAAAGTTATGAATACAATAATTTTGTTGTTTTTGATGATGTGTATTTTGGCTTATAGTTTATAAAAATATCTTTATTACATAATCATTTAGAAAAGTATTAATTTTAAAACGAATTTTAAAAAAATTATAATACATTTTTGAAACACTCTGTATAATTAAATTATATGTTTTTATATTTTTCATCCATGCATATACCTTACAGTAAAATTTTATTTAATTCCAATTATAAACAAAAGCGAAAAATAAAAATATATTTTTTCCAAAAAAAAATCATATTAATTTTTTGAAACACCTCGTATATTAAAAATAAATATATATTTATTTTATATTAAATAAAAACAAGATAGCCTACGCAAATGTACCCTCAGTTAAACTGTATTCATTCATATATCGTTCTGACTTAAGGACTTCGATTATATTGCCTCCAATAAATCTTCCTACCGGCCGGCAGGGCCGGAGTAGACTTTTTACTTTTACATTGAGAAGCAATTGAAATATTGATAGATAGATATAAATTGTCTAAAAATATGTAAAAATGTGTAAAGAGGTATGTAGTTAGTATTTCTAAACATAATTTTGGGTACTAGGTAACTTTTATTACAATTTGAATTTTTAAGGAAATAATATGAATAATATGGTTACCTACCTAATTAAGTAAAGGTATAATGAAAACTACTTGGCCTTTTGTGTAATTTGATAAATAGGTAAAGGTAGGTACCTTAAAAATAAATTTCGGTAGGCAAAAATCAATTGTAATAAAAAAAAGGTATACCTTAATTACCTATACCTACCTGAATTTTTTCAAAAGGAGTTTGGGTATATTTATGCCCTTAGAACAGTAAATGGCTTAGTATTTTCCAAAATGTGGCGAACGTGGAGTGAATCTGACGATGAAGCAAGCGACA
This sequence comes from Listronotus bonariensis, assembly GCA_014170235.1. Taxonomy (NCBI): domain Eukaryota; kingdom Metazoa; phylum Arthropoda; class Insecta; order Coleoptera; family Curculionidae; genus Listronotus; species Listronotus bonariensis. The sequence continues at coordinate 37,175 of JACEGR010003357.1, forward strand.
ACGAGCAGCAAGCAAGTAGTACAGCAAGCAGCAAGAGAAAGCATCTTTCTGTTGATGCTAAAGAAATTGTAAAGAATGTATATTCAACTTTAAGAAACGATGTTTCCATACAAGCAGCTTTGGAAGAAACGTGCAGGTTAACGAAAATACCAAAGTCTACCATACGCGATATTGTTAAAAACCGATAGTCATGAGAAAGAAAAGATGCGATTCTGGTACTGCCACAAAACTTGATGTAAGTGATAAAGACCTAATTCGACGAAAAATCTATAAAATGTATGAAGAGCAAAATATACCAACATTGGACACCTTAATGAAGAGACTAGAAATGGACGAAAGTGGCATACAGTGTGGCAGAACAACATTGTGGAAGACTGTGAAAAACTAGGATTCAAATTTAAGAAGATCGACAAAAACAAGTGCTGATGGAATCGCAACGACTACGGAAATGGAGATTAGAATATCTTACGAAAATAGATATGTATAGAAGTCAAGGAAGGTCGATTATTTACTTGGATGAAACGTGGTACGATACCCATGACACGCCATCAAAAGGTTGGGACGATTCAAGTGGTAAATGTAACACAAAAGCACCATCCAACAGAGGTAAGCGGATAACAATTATACATGCGGGATCAAAAGACGGATGGGTTCCAAATGCTTTATCACTGAGTGCAAAAAATATAAAAGACTCTTCTCTTGACTACCATGACGACACAACTGCACATTTATTTGAAGACTGGTTTAAAAATAAGTTAATTCCCAATATTCCCCTCAAAGTGTTATTGTTATGGATAACGCTAGCTATCATAGTAGGCAATTAAACAAACACCCTTGTTCGAGTGACACCAAAGCAATTATTCAAGAATTTATGCACGCCAATGATATTTATTTTCATGAAAATTATTCAAAAAAACAATTACTTGAAGTATTAAAATGTTTTAATATAGAGAAAAATATGTTTGTGATGAGTTTGCAAATAGCATGGGACATTCAGTTTTAAGGCTTCCACCATATCACTGCATTTTTAACCCTATAGAACATATTTGGCATCAATTGAAATCGCAAGTTAGACGAAACAACAGTTCACCGACTTTAAATAGTTTTGTATTAGGCATTATCACCAGGGAAATAGATAAAATACCAGTAAATAGTTGGAGCAACAGCGTAGATCACGTAATTAAAGTTGAACAATCATATACCACACTTTCAAGTAATGTTAAGGAGTTAATTATACAGTTAGGGGATGATAGTGATAGTGACACTGATTTAATTGAATAGGTCCTAATAATAATTATAAGTTGTAATATTTTTAGATACTTTTCATTTTATATTGTATATTGTATTTTTAAAAGCTTTTTATTTATTTATTTTTTTAAATGACTAAGTAGGTAGTATCCCTAGGTATATTTTATAAATTTTGTTCCTATTAATAATAAAATATGTGATTATCAATGTGTTTCTATTTTTAATTTCCTATAAAAAGTAAATTCCACCCTGTTCCGTTCAAATATTATAGCAGGTTAACACCTGGCTAAAGAGCCTGCCGACAATAGGGGACAAAAGGGTCGTTTATTGGCCTCTAGAAGTCAGAACGAAATATGTCTGAATGTGCTTTACACGTCCGATTCCACACGGTCCAGGCATCCCAGTGCCCCTTCCAAGCTCAATATCTGATCTTAGTTCAACATCATCAGAAGAGGTAAATTTACAGCGTCAAGAGTCAACAGAAGTTTTTGAACCAATCTTAAATCAACCAGAGAAATTTACTCAAGGTGAATTGAATGATTTGGTTAGAGGTTTGTATCTTTCTAAAGAATCTGCTCAACTTCTTGGGTCTAGACTTCATGCAAAACACCTGTTAGCTCTGAATACATATTTTGCTTGGTATAGAAAACGTGAAGAAAAATTTGTACCTTTCTTCAGTCAAGAAGAATCATTAGTTTATTGTAAAAATATCCCTGATCTCATTGAAAAGTTAGGAGCACAATATGATCCTGGGGCATGGAGACTTTTGTAGATTCTTCGAAGCGGAGTTTAAAAGAGTGTTCTTTTACACAACACTAATCAATACGCTTCTGTTCCAGTCCCTCACTCTGTTCATTTGAAAGAGACGTATGAAAATTTGGAAACGTTACTGGATAAAATTGCATATGAAAAACACGGTTGGCAGCTTTGTGGAGATCTAAAAATTATAACTATTTTGTTAGGTCAGCAGTCAGGGTACACAAAATATCCTTGTTTTTGTGTGAGTGGGATAGTAGGGCTCAGAAAAGCACTACGTGCAAAAATAATGGAATCCTCGAATAAGTTTCAAACCTGGAACCAAAAATGTTATACGAAATAATCTAATTGATCCAAAAAGAATTTACTACCTCCACTTCATATTAAACTCGGTATGATGAAACAGTTCGTTAAGGCATTGGATAAAAATAATGCGAGTTTCCGATATTTATCTGAAAAATTTCCAAGAGTATCTGATGCAAAAATAAAAGAAGGAGTGTTCGATGGGCCACAAATGATCTTTGATGGCTGATGAAAAATTTAATGCAACAATGAATACTATTGAATTAGAAGCTTAGCTGGCGTTCAAAGATGTTGTCAACAATTTTTTAGGGAATAACAAACACCCTGACTATAAGAATAAGGTTGCAAACCTATTAGATAGGTATAAAAAATTGGGGTGTAATATGAGTATTAAACTCCACTTCTTAGATTCACATCTGGATTTTTTCCTGATAATCTTGGTGATTATAGTGAAGAGCAAGGAGAAAGATTTCACCAAGACATAAAAACTATGGAGACAATGTACCAAGGTCGATGCAATGTGAATATGATGGCTGATTACTGTTGGTTACTGAAACGTGATATTACTGAAGATACTCACAAAAATCACACCTAGACGTAATTTTGTCTCTAAACGTAAAAGATGTCACTCTAAATAATTCTGTAGCAAAGCTTACACTTGATTTTTCCTTTGTAAATGTTTAAATATATGTATTTTTAATATAATTATTGACTTTTTCTCGAAATTTTGAAAAAAAGCTTTTTTCTTTTTGTAGAAAAACCTGATGTGATGGGGCAAATATGTACGTATTTCTGTGTTTAGAATGCTATAAATTGGTGATATTTTTTCTCAAATAAAAACAACGTTCAAAAAATTTTCATTTGTCGGCCAGTGATTTAAGGAAAGAATATGCCTTAATACTTCTTTTTTTAATATTTATTTTGATAAGTTCATAAATAAAGTCACTACATAAATTTCAATTTTCAAATTTTAAAGTTACGTACAATCTTTTTTACTCAACTTGTATATTTATTTTTTATTAAATATCAAATTATAAATTTTAATTAATTAATTAATTAAGTTAATGTAACTACTTTTGTAATACTCTGTATAGATTTTATATATGCATGTATAAACTTACCCAAACTAGGTATCTACTACAACAATTTTATTTAATTATCTCAAATAGCACAGATGTTAAAGACATTTCAAATTATGATTTTTATTTTACTTTTCGTACGCTATGTAGAGAAAATGTATATACACATTTTCTTAAATCATTTTAGGTGACCTATAAAATGAGGTAAACATATTTTTTACAAGTTGTTTCGTTTGCAAGAAACGATTCATCAAGATGGCTGTATACCAATTTTTTAAAAATTCCTCCAATAAAAAGTTGAAAAAAATATTGTAGCACATAAAAAATAAAAATCAATCTAAATTTAAAAACGAGTGAGGAAAAGAACCGTTAATGTCAACGCCTAAATATACGGCAGTATTCTTCCTAACTGTACCTATGTAAGACCCTGTATACAAAATAAAAGTACTATTATTTTTAAATTATGGTGACTATTTTCTGTTATGCTCTGTATAATGTATACAAAAGCTTAATTAATATACCTATTAATACACCCTGTATTACATTATGCATGTTACATACGTATATACTTGTACTGTATGTAACACACACAATTGCCAAAGCGAAAATTTTAGACTTTAGACCATTCCTTGTATATGTACCTTGGCAGCATTTCTTAGCGAGATTTCGTATTGTAATCGGGCATATTTTTGTGTAAAATGCTGCATACGGACGTAAAAATACCAAATTTTCCAATCCAAGTCTTATTTTCAACCTGTATACTGTATTTTTTAGATATTACGAAAAAACTACGCAAGTTTAAAATCAACTGACAGTTCATATATTTTTTAACCAACCCCGTATTACAGACCTTCTTGTGTAGACAGGAGCTCGATTTTGGCAACTATTCAAAGCGCTCTAGCCGAATTTGACAAACGAAAAAATTGCAATTTTTGGGCGAAAATCTGTATTTTTTTTGGAAACGTGTCTGACATGTCGATGTCGTGTGAACGCGTCAATGTTAAAACAATATAAGGATATTTTTCTTCACTGAGGCCGATAGAAATTGACGGATCGAGACTGAGATATGAGTGATGTGTATAAATAGATCTTAACTCTTACCTCCTAATTTTTTGGCCATTAAATATACACTTAAAATTTCATTAACTCCTCCAATTCTAGCCGAGTCAATTTGACAGTATTCAAGAGCACCAGCTTGTAAAAATTGTTTAAAAAGCACTCTGTTACAACACATTTCACCGGTAGCTACAGCAATTCCTAAAGGCTTGAGTGCCTTCGCAATTTCAGCATGGCCCAGAACATCATCAGGGCTGGTTGGTTCTTCAATCCATAATGGTTTAAATTTGGCCAAATGTTTCATCCATTCAATAGCTTCTTGTACTTCCCATACCTGATTAGCATCTACCATCTGTAGTAAAATAAAAGGGAATTAAACCTTACACAGAAACAAAATTACTGTATGTTTATAAAAATATATACAAAATGCAAATATTGTTTGATAAAATAAATATCTTTAATAATAACCTTTATAGACCTAAATAAACAGGGTGTTTGTATGATAGTAGGCCTAGTAGTGCCTATAGTAGGTCTGTCTATTAGTACAGTGTTGACCTATAGGCAACACATAATACTCTAGGGTTATTAGAATATAACTAGTAGGTTGGTAACCCTCGAAGGCGTGTAGATTATAATGGTATTGTTCATGTTGATTTAGTGCTGAACAAATAAAAGTCTTAAAAGTGAATTAAGTGTTTTAATTCTATAATCCTTAGCAAGGATTATACATGGTGTGGTAATTTTCTAGAAAATGGGAGCAACTCCGATTTTGACGAAATTTTGTATACGGGGGTTTTTGGGGCGCTGATCACGAATCTGAAAGAATTATTTGGCGGAAACGTTTCGTTCTCGAGATATCCATAATCAAAGTTCAAATTTGAACTAAGCTTATTTTCACTATATTCCCTTCTTTTGCACACAATTCTTGATTTAAAGCTAAAGTGTCACACAATATTTGATTTTCACCTTTAAAACCCCGTTTTTCTACGTTTTTACATTATTTTTGCATTAAACTGCATAGCTAGACTTTGAATCATTTTAATCCCAGTTTGCCATGAAGCCCTATGTGTATGTATGGTTGCCGGATTATCAAAGAAAAGCCACGCAATTTAATTCAAAAATAATGTAAAAACGTAGAAAAACGGGGTTTTAAAAGGTGAAAATCAAATATTGTGTGACACTTTAGCTTTAAATCAAGAATTGTGTGCAAAAAGAAGGGGGAATATAGTGAAAATAAGGTTAGTTCAAATATCAACTTTGATGATGGATATCTCGAGAACGAAACGTTTCCGCCAAATAATTCTTTCAGATTCGTGATCAGCGCCCCAAAAACCCCCGTATACCAAATTTCGTCAAAATCGGAGTTGCTCCCATTTTCTAGAAAATTACCGGTGTGGTGTCAGGTTGGATCTAGTTTTAGTAGTCGGCAAAGCAAGAGTGTTAATTTTCAAGCTTAAAGAGGGCGAGATAAAGGTGTCATGGAGTCCTTTTTAAACCCCCTGAGCCGTTGCAGCTTGATGGCAACATTTCAGAAAATTGGCGCAAGTTTAGTCAAAGATTTGACTTGTTTATGACTGCGACTGGTCTAGGTTCAAAACCAGAGGAGAAAAAGTTGGCTGTATTGCTGAACCTCGTAGGTGACGATGGTCTAGAGCTGTATAACACGTTCACTTTTACAGAAGGCCAAGATAAAACATTAGAGCTTGTAAAAAGAAGTTTAGCGATTACTGTTCTCCGAAAAAGAATGTTATCTTTGAGCGGTACAAGTTTAACAGTATTATGCAACAAGAGGGTCAATCCTTTGATATGTTTGTGACAGAATTGAGAAAAGCTGTGAAAACCACAGAATACTCACAACCAGATGAAATGATAAGAGATCGGGTAGTGATGGGCATTTATAACAAAGCAACTCAGGAAAAATTGCTTAGAGAATCAAACCTAACGCTGACAAAAGCTATTGATATTTGTCGAGCGATTGAAGTCAGCAAGGATCAGTCTAAAGTATTACAAAATGAGTCTTCAGTACATGAAGTTAAGATGGCTAGATCACAAAGAAAAGAGTGTCAATATTGTGGTTACAGACATCATTCAAGTAAAACGTGCCCTGCTAAGGGAAAAACATGTGTAAAATGCCAGGAACGAGACCACTTTGCAAATGTGTGTAAAAAAAGTCAGAAACAGCTGGTGCGAAACCTTACAGTGTGAAACATGAAAAGAAAAATAAAAAAATGTGCATGAAATGACAGTAGCTAATAAAAATAAGCTTGAAAGTAGTGAGAGTGATAGTAACAGTGAGTGCAGTGAACACGAGTTCTATGTGAGTTCAGTTTATAAAAATGAAAGAATGGAAGACAACCATGTCAAGGAAAGTAAAGAAGAATCAGTTTGGACAACAGAGGTATTTATAAATGACAAGTCTGTGAAATTTAAATTAGATACAGGGGCAGAGGTTAGCACTTTACCTCTAAATGTTCTTAAAAAAGTTGCTCCTAAGGTTAATATGTGTAAATCTAATATATCTTTGGTTCCTTATGGCAATTGTAATTTTAAAATTAAAAGCTTAGGTACTGTAAATCTTAATTGTACTGTTAAAGCTAGACAAAAAAATATTTCTTTTGTGGTAGTTGACATTGACAATCAAATTCCTTTGTTAGGTCTTAAGGAATGTTTGGATTTAAAACTAGTTAAAAGAATAGATTCGGTAGGAATCACAAAATTTAATTCCCTTGATGATGTAATAAAAAAATATTCCTCAGTATTTGAAAATGAATTAGGTAAATATCCATCTCAACATCACATATATTTAGAAAATGCCAGGCCTCGTGTAAGTCCTATTAGGAGAGTGCCGCAAGTTTTGCATGATCGTTTAAAAAATAAATTATGTGATCTTGAGAAGAAGGGAATGATAAGAAAAGTTGACAAACCTACAGAGTGGGTTCACCCGTTAGTCATAGTTGAAAAACCTAATGGCGATTTAAGATTGTGTATCGATCCAAAGGAATTAAATCAGGCTATTAAACGTGAGCATTTCTTGATACCTTCAGTGGAAGAAATTGCAGGCAAATTAAATAATAAACAGTATTTCACCGTACTAGATATGAAGGACGGTTACTGGCAAATCGAACTAGATAATGAAAGTGCTGATTTGATGACTTTTGGAACGCCATTTGGTAGGTACCAATTTATGAGATTAGCTTTTGGCGTTTGCTCAGCTCCAGAAGTCTTTCAAAAGAAAAATTTTGAGATTTTTGGTGACCTTGAAGGGGTAGGTGTCTATTTCGATGACCTTATTGTCACAGGGGCGTCTGAGGCTGAGCATGACCAAAACCTTAAGTTAGTTCTAGAAAAGGCTTTGAAGTATAATATAAAGTTTAATAAAGATAAGATACAGTTCAAGCAGAGTAGTGTCAAATTTATGGGGCAAATATTTTCGAGGAACGGAGTTAAAAGTAATACAGATTATATCAGTGCTATAATAAATATGCCTACACCTCAATCAAAAGCAGACATCTTAAGATTTTTAGGTATGGTAAAATTTGTTGGCAAGTTTATTCCTAATTTATCGAAAATAAGTGCTCCGTTAAGAGATTTGACAAGACTAGATGTTAAATGGGAATGGACAGATAAACAGCAGACGTCTATAGACCAATTAAAACATTGTTTAACGAATTCGCCAGTTTTGGCATTTTTTGACCCTAAAAAGCCTATCGAAATAGAGACAGATGCTTCCAAGGACGGCCTTGGGGCATGCCTTTTGCAGGAAGGAAAACCTGTTGCTTTTGCTTCACGTAGTCTCACAAAAACTGAGCAAAATTATGCACAGATAGAAAAGGAAACATTAGCTATCTTATTTGCTGTAAAAAAGTTTCATTATTTTATTTATGGATTTCCTATTAAAGTTTTTAGTGATCACAAGCCTCTCGAAAGTATTTTTAAAAAAGATCTGCAATCTATTTCACCAAGAATTTTAAGAATGAGATTAAAATTGTTAAATTATAATTTATCGATTTGTTACAAACCAGGAAAACAAATGTATATTTCAGATACTCTGTCTCGGGCATTTTTGAGGCAAAATGATCCAACACCTGAAACAGAGATTGAGTTTGCTGTTCATTCTATTGTCAATTCTTTACCAATGTCGGAAGAGCGTAAAAACCAGTTTAAACAAGAAACCACTAATGATCCGCAATTAAGGGTTATCTCTAATTTCATTGTAAACGGATGGCCAACTCAGAGATATAAAATTCTTGATAATGTAAAAAAAATTTCAAACTAAAAGATAAGTTACTTTTGTCTGATAACCTTGTATTTTTGGAGCATAAACTTATAGTCCCTCAATCACTTAGAAATGAAATGCTCAAATTACTTCACGAGGGGCATTTAGGGATAGAAAAACTAAAGCACGTGCTCGAAAAATATTTTATTGGCCAAGGTTAACAATGGATATAGAGTCCTACATTAGGTCGTGTAAGTTATGTGAAAAATATGCTAGAAAAAATCCAAAACAAACCCTATTACCATATCCATTGCCAAATAGACCTTGGGAAGACTGAAGAGTAGCATCAGACATTTTTACATATGCTGGAAAAAGTTATGTTGTATTGTTTGATGCTTATTCTAACTGGCTTGAGGTGTTACCGATTAAAGACAAAAGTGCTGAGGCAGTAATTCCTCAATTAAAAACAGTATTTTCTCGACTTGGATCCCCAGACTGTCTGTTGGCTGATAATGTGCCATATAATAGTGAAAAATTTAAAAATTTTAGCAAAGACTGGAACTTTACTCTTGTATTTAGAAGTCCATATTATCCCCGTTCAAATGGTCTAGGAGAGAAAGCTGTATCTATTGCAAAAAATTTGCTTAAGAAAGCATTTGATGAGAATAAAGATACTGATTTGCACTCCGGTTTGTTAAATTACAGAAATTCTCCCTTAAAAGGTATGGGATATTCGCCTTCACAACTTCTTAATAGCAGAATATGCAAGACTAAAGTGCCAGTTTCCGAAAATCTCTTACAACCTAGGTTATGTACAGGTGTTTTAGCAAAAATGCAAGCTAAACGTGATGCAAATGAAAAATATTTTAATAAAAATGCTAAAGTATTAAAACCAATAGGTAAAAAAGTGATGTTACTTTGTATAATCATATCACTAATACATGGGATTCAGCTAAAGTAATAGATTACCATGAGACACCTAGATCATATATTTTAAAAGATAATTGTGGCAACACTATTAGAAGAAATAGACATGATATAAGGTGTTCAGAAAATCCTTTCACAATTACTTGTGATTCTAATGAAAATAATTCTGAATCTTCTGATAGTGACGTCAAAAATCACTCTATGCCGGCTAAAGAAACTAAACTAGAAATGGACCAAGAGCTCTGTAATTCACATGCTCCTTCTCTGACCGCTAACAGTAACTTAAATAATAGCCAAACTTTTAATGAAAAATCGGATGTGTTTACTACACGTTCAGGTCGTCTGAGTAAGAAACCTAACAAACTTAATATTTGTAAAAAAAAAGCCTAGAGAGGGAGGATGTATGATAGTAGGCCTAGTAGTGCCTATAGTAGGTCTATTAGTACAGTGTTGACCTATAGGCAACACATAATACTCTAGGGTTATTAGAATATAACTAGTAGGTTGGTAACCCTCGAAGGCGTGTAGATTATAATGATATTGTTCATGTTGATTTAGTGCTGAACAAATAAAAGTCTTAAAAGTGAATCAAGTGTTTTAATTCTATAATCCTTAGCAAGGATTATACAGTGTTTACTTATTGCAATAAAAAGAAATAAGGTTTTCCCAGGTAACGCTGGGAGGGTATTTTGAAATTTATTTTTTTAGGAGTAGTTTATTAAAGTGAAAAACGCGATTTTTAAGAAAAAACTCGACCTATGTGATCTTTAAATTTTGAAAAATATTGATAAATTAAAAGCACAGCATAATCTTGTAAATTATGTAAAGAATTAATGGTATACACCAATAATACTACTATCTTGTCTTTTATTTTTAACTAATACACGACGTTAAACATAACAGGAAAAACCGAATTTTAATAAATAATAGTTTAAAAAACTAAAAAAACACGCTTTTATATGCAACCGAACTAAAAATTAGAAAATAATTTTTCATTAAAAAAATATTGTCACTTCATAGTAAAAGCGTGGGGTGCTTAATATATTAAATGTTATAATTATTATATTTGCCAATATCTATGAGGGAAAAGTTATGAAAAAATTGTAAAATGCACCCCACGCTTTTTACTATGAAGTGACAATATTTTTTTAATGAAAATTTTTTTCTAATTTTTAGTTCGGTTGCATATAAAAGCGTGTTTTTTAGTTTTTTTAAACTATTATTTATTTTTCATTTTTAGTTCGATATGCATTTATGTATGTATCTATGTAAAAATGCTCCAGTTTATTCACTAAAAAATTCCTTCGCCATTTTTGTCAAGAGTAGCTAAACCTGAGAAAAGTTTGGGATGTTGCCAAAAGATGGCAACACAGGTGTTGTTTTTATAATATAATGGAATTTTTTTCCTGGCGATCCAAACCAGGATAACGGGATACTGTTTGCAGATTATTGCATTGTCAAGGGTCCTTAATACGTGTGCAAAGTTTCAAAGAAATCGAATAGCTGGAAGTTGGTAAAAATTAGGCTCAAAGATTCCGTTACATAGATAGTGACAACCCAAGTTAATAAAAAGCGTGTTAAAAATGATCCGCATTTTGTTAACGTAAAAGTAATAAAAGATGATACTTTTTAACGTTATTTGATTAACGCTTACTTTATTAAAAATAATAAAAAAATCTTATACAGTCCTTTATAATGCTCAAATCTAAAATTTTGACAATCACACAAAATTCTGCAGATATTTCTAAACAGAATTTAATAGGCACCTTACCAAAGTTTTGTCATATCCAATAATGCTTCTTAATAATTCACATCTCTTAATATCGTCTTCTAAGTTTTGGCCTACTTTAACTTTGAACACTGTGTATCCCATATCTAGGTATTTGTTTGCCAATTCACGAATTTTTTCATCAGAATAACCCAACCAACCTAATAAAATAATATCCAGATGTGGGAAGAACATAAAAAAAATATGAGAACTTAATTGACAAAAAAAATATGAATATACAGAGTGTCCCAAATCTATTTATACACGAAACAACTTCGCTCCTGTACAAAATACAAATATAAATTTAAAATAAAAAAATTTATTCGGATACTCGCTTTTTATTGACAGTACTAGGTAATATAGAGGGTGTCTCAAAAACCCAATTTTCATTTTTAAGTAGGTTTCTTTTTTAAATGGAACACCCTGTATAATTTATCAAATTTTGATTTTGGATTAAATTCTACATCAACAATGAATAACACACTGCACGTCAATTATTATTGCTGGTTTTTAAGATATCAGCAGAATGCTGATATACTTATTAATGATTAAAAGTCAAGAAAGGAGATAATCTTTTGCTTCTATAGTTTATTGAAATGTTACATTTTTATAGCCTTGGCGATCAATTTTTAGAGGACGCAATTTTATTTTTTAGCTATCAAGAGGGGGTCAGACTAAAGTTAGGTTCAAGTTTGTGGGCTTGCCACTCTTGTCCTGCGGCCGCCATCTTGGAAAAGAGGTGCATTTATATGAAAAACTATTGGTCATACAAAAAAAAACAATAAAACATTTTTTGTTGCCAATTAAATCTTCTTTAATTTTGGTTTAGGTAATTTTTTTCCTAAAATTAAAAATAAAGAAGTTATTAACATTTTTTTTAACAGTAATAATTTTCTTTCCCTTCATTTTGCAAAAAAATAACATCAAAGCATTTTCATAGAATAACATTCAAAGAATAATTTCAGTTTTATAACTTTTTATCGCCCGATAAAAAGTAACAAAGCTATAAACAAAAGTAGGTATCAATTTCTGAAAATTGTCAACCCGTCAAAAGTAAATACCTTTGTTTACAGTGTAGTTGAGCAGGTTGAAATAAATTCATTAAAAATTCAGTGGTTTGTTTTTCAGAAAAACGTTGGAATACGTCAATTTTTGTTTTTGGCTGCGGTGTTTTTCATAGTAAAATCATACAGGGTGGCCCACAAATAAGCAATGACCATCAAGTTAATTTTTTTAAATAAAAACAACTATTTTTTATTACACTTTTGAATTCCACTTTGTTTTTTAACTGTTTTTTATTTACCATGTCTTATACCTAAAGTTTACAGTTATCAAGAAATAAATATTAGAAAAACGCTTAAACGTACACTATATGTGGTTAGAATATGATAAAGAATTTAAAAATGTAATAAAAAATAGGTGTTCACATTTAAAAAAAATATGCAGATGTTCATTTCTTATTTGTGGGCCACCCTGTATACCCGATTTTACCATAAAAACACCGCAGTCAAAAACAAAAAACAACGTGTTCCAATGTTTTTCCAAAAACAAACCACTGAATTTTTAATGAATTTATTCCACCCTCTCGACCACCCTTTAAACAAATGTGGTAACTCTTGACGGGTTAGTTCTGGTTAGTAATATAGAGTAGAATTAGAGTATATTAGCATACTGTTGATATCTCAAAAACCAGCAATAATTGACGAATAGTGTACCTATTTGACAAAAAAATATGTTTTTGAGATACCTGGTTTATTAACTGGTACTGTTAATAAAAAGATTGTATCCAAATAGACATTTTTTATTTTAACTTTATTTTTGCAGTTATTTTTGTCTAAATAGAGTAAGGATACCCTGTACAGAGTGTATCTACTTAAGTTGGCGCCATATGTTTTTTATTATTAAATTTACGAGAAAAAGTTATTCTTTAAAAATAGTTCTGCATGGTCCAGAACCTAAAAGGCAACCATCAAATATACAATTGTTATTATTTTATCTATGAGAAATGGCTAAAAATTTAATTTTTGTTTAAGAGCAAAGTTATCCGTGTTTTTGCTAATATCGAAAATTTTAATAAAGGAAGGTTGCTTAGAATTAAAAATAGTTTTTAAATTTTTGTTTTTATTTAAAAAAACTTTTTTTTGCGATAATGGTAAAAATTAGAGTATGTACAGTACAGGTTATTCGTCGCTCTTTATAAGAAACTCATGTTCCTGTATGTTTTACACAAAAACTGACCCCCGTTTGCAAGTTCAAATTTCAAGCCAAACTTAGTGGTGACTTGCGTCGTTTGTTTTAAAAGAAACAACCTATTATTAATATTACCTTTGTCAAAATGTATCACCCCCTATGTTTCGTTTAAGCCGTTCCTGAGATATTGTTATTGTAACAAACACCAAATACTTTTATGTATGAAAAGTAAATAAAAGATTACCATGGAAAATCAAGCTTTCATTTGTTGTTATTATTATTATGTGTCATATAAATGGCATTTCGTCATTGCAGTCTTTATATAAGCCATAACTTTTTATCGTTAAATTGCTGATCAAAAAGTTTCCCATACGAAGCCAACTTGTGTAGACACACGGTATAAAACATAAATATAAATTAAATATTGCATTTCATATTTGTAAGTCAGATTTTTACTGTGTAATATGTTCCTAAGAGCAATAACTTTTTAATGACATTAAAATTGTAGTAATACATGTAAGTATTTGGCCATACTTTAATACAAATTGGACAAAAACGAATTTTCCATGCATCAAAATGGCTTTTATTTTTTTAAACGAAAACGTTCGTCATACGGAAAAATACCAAGAGACCAAATTAGTCCCAAAGTAAATAAATATTTTAATTTGAAGAAAAAGCAATGGCGTACTATTTTTTCTTCAAATAAATTTAGTAAAAATGTTGTTTGAACGCCACTGGTAAACATTTTTTAAAAACTTTTACAGTAAAACATGTAATTAAATGGTCAAAAGAAGTGTATTCAATTTTGTAGAAATATCTGGAGTAGTAGAAAAGTTATAGTTATATAAAAAGGCATTTTTGGCTTAAAACTTTAACACCCTGTATCTCGAAAAGAAAGCATTTTCGTACATAATTTTATTTGAAAAAAAGACGTTTTTTCTTGCATTTTATACAGCATATAATAAGTGCGAAGAAGAAACTGTATTACCAGCTTGAGTTGTATAACAGGGGTATCCATTTTTCTTCAAAATCTTAATTCTTTCTTCTTTGCCAACTTGACCTTGTCTTAACAACTCAAGAGCTTCTTGTTTGGTTACCACATTGGTAACGTATCTAAAATCAATGACGTTTAAAAGCACTTCGGGTTCCAAATCTGCCAAGAGCTGCCAAACTGGTTTATTTAAAAGTTTTCCCCAAAGGTCCCACAGAGCATTAATAATAGCGGCAGTTGCAAGGTGCGTAACTCCTTTTTCTGGACCAATCTAACAACAAAAAAGTTTTACATTGGTATTAACTACAATTCGGTATTCATCTAAAAATATTTTTTAATATAATTTTTAAATCTTTTTTTGGTAATAACAATAAAGCCTATTGTTGTTATTATTAAGATCCTTCTAATTTTTGATATACTTACAGGGTGTTTCCTAACTACGGTACGAAACTTAAGGGGATTATTTCTTATGTCTTTTTATAAAAGAAAGTTTCTATAAACATATGTCGCGATATACGAAAAAAATACAAAAGACTAAAAATTTGCATTTTTAATTAGGTAATCAGAAAAAAAAATAGAACTTTTTAAAACATCAGTGGCGTAATTTTTTTCTCTTAATAATATTGGCTGTGGTGTCCACTGAACCTTATAATCTTATACTAGGTAGAGTTTTACAAGCGCCTTATTGCATTAAATAGGTGTACCAAATTTCATCCAAATCGGTTAAACCGTTTTTAGAATATTGAAAAAATACTGACTTTTTTTAAACTTTAACGTCCTTTCTCAGAAATAAAGCAAGTCCGGACATATGTTTATAGGAACTTTTTTCATAAAAAGGTATAATAAATCACCCTCTTAAGTATCGTAGGGAACACCCTGTGTAATGACTTTTCATAAAATGTATTTTAGAAAAAAATTGTGCTTTTATAAGCTTTGTTGTCTTTATGGAAAAATCTTTAAAATAATAAAGTTAATAACTAATAAAAACTGATGTCTGCTAAGTAGGTCCATAAACAATAACAACTTCTCCATTAAACATTGGACTGTAAATAGTATATATGTCGCAGTCAAATGGTGATTTTAGAAAAATGGCTTCTCTCTCGGCAAATACTTTCTGTCTGGCCAAATAGTGTATTTTTATTTTCAAATGCTAATTGCCAAGGCAAAAAGACCGTCTAAAAGGTGCGGTGAAATGCAACTGCCTGTTTCAGTGTTTGGATAACGTTGACGGAACAGGATTAAAGATGGGTTAAACATCCAATAACCCGGCACTCTAATATTTAGGCATAAGCCTTCGTAAGATGTCACAAAGATAAAAAAGCTATTTGACTAGTCAATTAGCATTTGATTCTCTTTGCCTATTCTGTAACATACATAAAGAAAGATATCTCATTGTATCGTAATAAATATCAGATTTCCGATCATACAGGATGTCCCACAAGAAACCACTGCGATCGATTTCTCAAAAGTAGGCTTTGAAAAATTTTGAAAATTTGGTAACATTTTAAAGTCAATGGGGGACATAAAACTAAAATATTTTGACAGTTCTAGCACTTCCAGTTATACTGGAAGTTAATATAAACTTTCTTATTATGTTAAATGGAACACCATATATATTATTTATTTTTTAGATTCTGCGTAAAATTTTAAACATATTTTATGTATAATGACCGATACCTAAGTCGAACCGTTTTTGGCCGATTTTATTTTTTTTTTTTGTTAAAAATCACGTTTGTATGGTTACTTTTTTAGGTATGGACTAAGCAAAAGATTTTACAAATAATAAATTTTTTCGTAATTCAAAATAAAAGATTCTGCCATATGATGCCAACAAAATGTAGGTACACGGTAGATGCAATAAAGTGATAAAAAGATCATTTTTTGATTAAGATAAGAAGGATTTATAGTTTTGTTTGTTACGCAAAAAATGTATAAATAGAAGTATTTTTTAGATTTTCTCGATATACATATTTGCATATTTAATTCCTTTTTACATGTCAGAAGCAAAATATTCAGTTTTCAAGTACAGCACAAAGAACCTTTTATATTTGGCCTATATAAGTAAATAAATTACTGATTACACGTTAAAAGATACGAGGAAATCTAAATAAATACCTATATTAATTGGTCTTTTAAATATTTACTTGCATTTTTCATAACTTTTTTTATTAAATTGTGCTACTTAACTAGTACATAGAAATAGTAGTATATTCCAAATTATTACAATATACTTTAAATGTGTTTACACTTATAAGGGTTATAAGTTCCAAGTTTATTTCTAATTTAGTAGTAGAAGATTCAACGAACAACAAGTTGCATATTTTAAATTGATACAATTGATGTTTGTGTTACCGAATATGCCAAGAAAGAGCTACAGGGCCCGGATTCTTAACTTCTCGATAGGTGACGACTCGGTCGGTATCGAGTTCTCGATATTCCTTTCGAAACCTATCGGCCCTATTTTCTCATCTGTTTTCACGTAAATAATTATTAGGATAAAGACTTATTTAAAAGGATAGTGCCTAGTTATGAAACTCGGGAGATATCAAGTCAAAATCGAGTTTCAAAAAACTTAAGAATCACCATTCGGTAGCGACTCGATACGTTACGTCTCGAGACAGCGGTTAAGAATCCGCCTGCAGGAAACATGTATCTACGTCCGATTACAGTCAGGCCGCCCTGAAGGCTTTAACTTCTTGCTATTTAAACTTCAGGCTTGCGTTAGAATGCCAATAATCCCTTAATGAGCTGGCTACGAACAACACAGGGGTGCTCTAATTTGGGTATACCAGACATAGGGCAGTAAAAGGCAAAGAGATGGCCAACTGACCAAAGTAGATAGATGCCTATATGCACATCGTTTTACAGACCGGAACCTTTCTGCGGTATAACTAAAGATCAGGGCCGGCCCGGGTAAAAGTGGCGCCGGAGGCGGCTGCGATTTTGCCGCCCTAAGCTCAGATATCGAGATTATCTTAATATAACCAGTACTTTTTAATTATGGGGCTAATTTTAAGTCAAAATGTTTATTTTAAAGTCGGCTAAAAACTCTGTTTTATACGTACAGTAGAGGGGCGTGTGTTGGAACAAATTAGTTTTCAAGTTAGTGATTTGTTTTTTGGGAAAAACATTTAAACTCATTGATCTTAATTTTTAGCTGGGGTTTTTTGCTAGTAAATTTATTCATTAAAGTTGGCCCAAAGGGTGGTCCAAAAATAAGCTAAGTCTCCCAACTTCATTTTTTAACAGTAATGCCTTTTTTCTTATATTTTGTAATTATGTATAAAATTCTAACTATGTTTTATGTAGCATGTCTTATACCTAAAGTTGACAATGATCGAGTAAATTTACCATTGATTTCTTTTAAACTTGTAAAGACATGGACACGTGACCCAAAAAATAAGTTAATACCAACAAATTAATTTTTTGAATATCTTACGATATTACTTAAGTCATGTGCTATGCCTAAAATAAACAGTCCTTAATAAACGTATTATTTGTGAAAAATCATATATTGAAAAAAATCCTTTAAAATTTAGAAGTTTGTTTTTTTTTGAAAAGTGGGCGTCATGGTCGTCGTGAAATATGTCAATATTTATATATGGCAGCAGGTTTTTTTATGAAAAGTTGTAAACAGGGCCGCCGAGAGCCGTGCCGGTCCCCGCTACAAGTAAAAGTAACGGGCCCCCATAAACAATAAAAAAGGTACTCACAAATTTTATTTCTATTTGTTTTGAAAGTTTTAAAAATGACCCTAAAAAAGTTGAAGAGCAAAAAAAAGACCTCATCTACTGCAAACCAATATTCTTTGCATTTCTTTTCAAAATTACCCTAAAAAGGGTCCACTCATATGTTAATTACTCCATTTACGTTTTTCATCCCGCGCGGGTCCCCCAATCAGTTTGGGTCCCGGTAATTAGCACCGCCTTCAATGCCCTCTCGTCGGCCCTGATTGTATATCTAAAAGTGTCCAGAAATAAGCGACAACCATTAATTTAATTTATTTGGTCTTTATTTACGTTCATTAGTAAATTTCTTGTTAAATGTTGATTTAGGGTATAGGACATGGTACATAAAAAGTAGTTGAAATTCGAAGCACAATTTTAAATTGTATAATAAAAAATAAGTACAATGAGCAAATCTTATTTTGGGTTACCCTGTAAGCATGATTTTATCATGAAAAACAAAATGCAGCCAAAATGAAGGTTTTAAGCGTTAAAAAAATAAAATAAAACCAAATATTCCAACTTACTTATCTTCACAAATTTTAAAAAAAACCGATGGTAAATTTTTAGGCGAATGTTTACTTTAAGCCGCGTCCAGGCTTGCAACAATTCGCAAACATCCGGCCAAACTAACCACCCTGTTTGCGCCAAAAAACCAACGAGCTTTAAATCACTGGCGAATCATTCGCCAAGCCCTTGAATGTGTATTCCGTCCACGTCCACGTCCGCGCCATGTAGAAGTGTGGAACAGCGCGGCGAATTGTTGCAAGTCTGGACGCGGTTTTAGGTATAGGAGGTACATAAAACAGAGTTAGAATTTATTGCGAAATCAGAAATTTTCATTAAAAAAATAAAGATGATGTACGTCGCTTATATTTGGGGCACTTTGAATACATGAAAGATTGACGTAATAAAGCGTTTTTTCAATAAACTTAACTTTAAATCTAGTGTTTCGATTCACTCGTCTTAAAAAGGTATACCTTAAACGGGATTTGAAATTTTGGAATTAAAATTTCCATAGAAAAAAACATTCCGACGACGATGTCTCCTTTTTATAAGCTAAAGTGTAACGGGGCTGATGCTTTTCAGTTTATTGTAATGTTAAAAAAACTACAATATATCATACATATGAGGGTATTATTTACGATATACTCCTAGATAATTGGTTAAGTTCTCAAAAAACGCGCCGCGGTGACTCGGTGGCGCTACAATGTGTAATCGGGGGCGGCGCTCCTAAGGAGCATGATGTAAAGCACGTACTTTATACATTGTACTTTACATGCAGCACTTTCTAGTACACGACTGTATGCATATTGCAAGTGAGGGCGCCTCCCGCGTTCCCCAATTTGTTTTGCAAACTAAAGCCATGCCACTGTAGGTGGCCAAATTTTAAACAGGAAGTGGAGTTACTACATGACCCTCCTTTCTATTTGAAAAAAAGTTGCTAGTTCGCCTTAGGCGGTATAAGGCGCGGCTGGTGATGGCTACTTTGGTGGGTGAACCCGCACCATTGTTAATTAATTAATATATTTTTTTATGATGGTTATTACAGTTTATAAAATTACTTTAACCCGTTATTTGTTTTACTATTTAACATATTATCACTAAAAATAAATTAATTACTTATAATAAGAGGCCTAAATAAAATTTTAAACATTAGTTTTTATTATAATATAATTGTCTTTAGTGCGGGTTAACCCACCAAATTACCATTAACAGCCGCTGCTTCCATTTATACAGGTTTGGCGAGTTGAATCTAATGGATTGCGTTTTAATGTATTAGACACTAATAGATAGAGAGTAGACAGAGAACAACTGCATAGGTAACCGCCCACCGATAGCGACGCCGATTCTTCGTACTGCTCGGGTCCGCTCGATGTGAATGTAAATTTCGGCTGCCTCGCAGTGCACTTTAGCAAGCGCTTGGAGATGGGTAGGTCAGCCTCAAATAAAGTATTGGAATTTCATGCGCTCACGACAGATACAAATTTATGTTGTTTTTTAACGTGCCCATAATAGCAAGTCAAAAAAACAACTTTAATATGCTCAAATATTAAAAACCTTTGGTGAAAAGAAAATACAATATTCTAAAATAAAATGAAAAATAACTCTTAAACAAAAAAATAATTCTAATTAAATGGATTATTTAATAAGGTGTTCAAATACACCTCCTTGTTGGGCTTCACAGTATTCCAACCTGTCGTAAAATTCTCTACGTACATTTGCTAACATTTCAGGTGTAATGGACCTAGAAATATTAATAATTCTAAGCCGCAATTCGTCCAAATTAACGGCTCTTTCATGTCGGTGTTGGTAGAGAATTTCTTTCAAATAGCCCCATAAGAAGTAGTCGCAAGGCGTCAGATCTGGAGATCGCGGAGGCCATGGTATGGTACCTCTTGTGGAAATAAGCCGTTCAGGAAAAGTGTTTGTTAAATAGTTCTGCACTTGTCTAGCGTTGTGAGCGGGACATCCGTCTTGTTGAAACCAAATTTCATTAAAATTAACATCCAAGTTTCGTACAGCGGGTATAATATTTTGTTGCAATAAAAGTAAATATCTCTCAGAGTTCAAGGTACCATCAATGAAAAAGGACCTACAATGTGGTTGGCTAAAATACCAGCCCAAACATTTACCTTTTCCGGGTATTGAGTTCGTAATGGTACACTTAAATGTAGATTTTCCCGAGACCAATATCTCACGACTGAAGAATTATGTCGACCTAGAAGAGAAAAAGATGACTCGTCTGTAAATAAAATATTACTTGTGAAGTCGTCATTTTGATCAATTTTTTCTCTTAGGGTTTCACAAAACTCCATGCGTTTTATTTGATCTTCTGGAAAAATCTCTTGAGTGTTTTTAATTTTGTAGGCTTTGTACTTATTTCTTTTCAAAATATCACGCACTGTACGGCTTGGAATATCAAGTTCTTCAGAAATTTGGGAGCTAGAACAAGGTTCACTTATTTCCACAAAAGCACACACATTGACCTCATTTTCAATCCTAGCGTCAGGTGTTCGACGAGGTTCCTGATCGCCACTAGAACATTTTGCACATCGATTTACACATCCCGACTGCTCAAACTTATGCCAGATATTATAAATTGTTTTAGCAGTAGGGATTTGCTCATCAGGATATGCAAATATAAAACGGCCGACAACTTCTTCTGCACTCTCCGCACGACAATACCATTTAATGATATTAATCTTTTGTTTAACAGTGAAGACCATTTTTACTTTATTACTGTATCCGCCTTCGTACCAAAGGTTAAAATAAATTGTAAACATGATCGGCTAACACGTACTTGGTATGCGAAGAATTGCAAACGAACTTTGACCGGACTGATAAGCGCAACGACGACGCGATAGCCGCCAAGGGAAGAGCCAAGTTTGTTCTCGCTCTACTCCGTCTTTTTCTTACACATTGCCCAAAAATCATATTCGAAACTTTTCAAGCGCCGAACGTGTATACAGTGCCGGGTCAAGCGTAAAGCCGTGAAAGCGACCAATTCAGCGCCAGGTTGAGGGGAGGGGCAAAATTAGGGTTACAAGAAAATGAAAGCATGGTCTTCGGGTCTTCCTAAAATGGGAAGTTGTCGGTTAACCTGCGAACAGGCGGCAAGTAATGGTAAAAAGGCGTGATTTAAGAGAACCTTTTTTGGTTCTATTCATTTTTTCCCAAAAAATGTTAAAGACGCAAAATTTATTCTTCGCTTCACTCAAAGGTTTGACTTTATCAGCTACTGTTTATTTAAATCTTTCTTCGTCCCTATAAAAAAGTTATCTTATGAAGACTGGTGTAATGACGTTATAATATACAATTCTTAAACCAATAATAATATTTTTGGTAATAATCGGGATTTTTGGATTTGACTAGTGAAAAATTATTTTATAAAATAATTAATTTAAAAATCGTAATGTTTTTTTTTATTTATTATAATAATTTTTTGCAAATAAAAGTAATTTTCGAATATGTGTTTTTTATTTTTTGACTTATTTTTCATTACAGTTAATTAAAGTTTTCTTAGGATGGAATACATCTAGATTTTAGGCGTATTTTTGCAATAAAAATAAGAAAGCAATATTATACTATTAGATTGATATCAAAAATATCCCCGAATCTAGTGTGTTAATAAAGTCGTTTTTTTAAAATACACATTTTTTTTTAATTGTAATATAATGTATGCCGAATAAAACTTTTTCTACTCATTCCTAACTCTTACCCATCTCATTTGACTCTCGCTTGTAAGAGATCTCCAAAATACACCAAAGTCCTTGTAAATATCCGAAAGTACTTTTCCAACAACCAAATAGCTCAGAGATTTAGCAGCTGCAACGACAACTTCAGTACCTCTTCCACATGTAAATGTCAGTCCATGTCCTTCAAGTCCTGATGCAATTTTAATTGTTACATATGCACAGGAATAGTCAGGGTCAGTATGCTGCAAAATAAATACAATTTTCACTTTTAATATCTTTTAAAATCGACGAGATTGTTTTTATGATTGTGTTAAAATACAATGGAACCTACGTGAATGCTAGACCTACATTACCGTGTAAAATTTGCAAATTTCTGTAGGTAATTTACTGACAGGAGCACTAGGAAATTTAGATCATCGTGACTTTGGCATGTAATAGGCATTAAACCAGAGAGCATGTGCGGTTTTCAGTCTGGGTAGTCCATTGGGGGAGTCAGTAAAACCCACACCGAGAGAAATCGGCCAATTAAAGTCGTTAATTATTTTTTTCATAATTATGACAATTAAGTCATTAATTATTACTATTATTTTTTTAATAACGCTTATAAAACGAAATTGCTATGGTAATTAAAGTCACTTTATAGGATCCGTCTAATTACTGCTATTAAAGGTGTAATAGAACCTGCAAAAGACTGCAATAGCAGTTATTAAATAATATTAAGAAATTTCTATTATAATAGGTTTAATTAATTTGCAAAGTTAAGATAATTAAATTACATTATAGCACCCATTAAACCCCTTTACTAAAATGTTCTTTAATAATACTTATTAAACAAGTAATAAAAATAATTAAGAACATTAATAAAATCTATATTATGTTTAATAATTTCAATTAAGCCAGTTTAACCCATTAAGGACTAGCGTTACCGCACGGTAACGGGTAATACAGATTTCTATTTCTATTCCTGGCGTGCTTAGTTTTGATATTTAGTATGAGATGGCGCACAATTGTCCTTTTAGAAAGACTACTTAACCACGCGATCAGTCTTGAACTGGCTTGCAGGTCAAGCGCTGGTGTCTACAATAATTAGTTTCTTTTTCTATGACAATAAGACAATTCAGGTACAATATTTCGCCGGTGAAAAATGGAGGACATCAGCTTTGAGTAAGTAGTTTTCGCCTTGAACCAAATAATTATTTTGAATGTGTGTTATGCATTTTTCTTTAAAAATGTGTAAATATTTGATTACAAGTGTTTGTTTTGGTTAAAAATAAGAATTTTCTTTTCCAAAAGTGTTTACTTCTTTGCGTTACCGTATGGTAACGCCAGGCCAATATGTTATCAAATTTTGTGTTTATGTGTTACACTGTGTTTTTGTTTTTAGGCGTGGTTTTACGTTACAGCAAGCCTTAGAAATAGCATATTCAACAGACGTCGATGCTATTTTCATTGAACCTCCAGATATCAGCGAACTGACAGATGAAGATTCGGGAGATGAAGATTCTGGAGGTACAATAGATAATCTATCAGGGCGCCAATTACGAGCACCAGCCGAGGTAAAATTTGATCGCAAGGAAATAGGTGATGCAAAAAGGCCTTCGTCAAGTCAGGCGTTGCGTCATATAGTGGTAATAAATTTGAAGAAAACTATACGTGGATATCCGGTGACCTAGAAACACATTCAAGAAACTTTCCAAGTCCTAATTATCGCAGATATATGGACCTAACGCCGAGCCAGATTTTTGAATTTTTTTTTGACGATGAAACTATTGATTTTCTTTGCAAAGAAGCATCTCGCTATTCTTCATTCAAAACAACCCTCTCCCTGGGAAAAAGTTTTATTGGAATTTAAAGGGAGATATGAATAATTCAATGATATCTGGCGCAATGAGACGTGATCGATTCATACAAATCATGCGATTTATACATTGTGCTGACAATTCCAAACCCGATGCTGACGATAAACTATGGAAGCTGAGACCATTGATGAATAAATTGAAGGATAAGTTTTTAGAACACTATCAACCTGAACAACAAATGAGTTACGATGAGAGTATGATTAGGTACTACGGTCGACATCCATGTAAACAATTTATCAGAGGAAAGCCAATTCGTTTCGGTTATAAAATGTGGACTTTGAACACCACATCTGGTTATTTGGTGAACTTCGAAATGTATCAAGGCAAAAGTAGCCGACGAATTGAACATTATGAGAAGGATTTTGGTAAAGCTGCGGCTCCTTTTGTGACAATGCTGGATGAATTTGATGAATCAAAACACTATCCCTATTTTTATACTTTGACAACCTTTTACGGGCTTAAACCTACTACAACATTTAAAAATGAGAGGCTATCAAGGAACTGGTACAGTTCGGGTTAATCGGATTCCAAAAGACTGCCCGATTAGAGACAAAAAAGTTTTGCAAAAAGGAAAGAGGGACTTATGAAGGCGCTATCGAGAGAAAAACAGGCATCATGGTAGTTCGTTGGATAGATAACAATGTTGTGACAGTAGCTTCAACCTGTCATGGAATATCACCTGTATCGCTAGTAAAACGTTATAGTTCAGCACAGAAAAAATTGTCAGTATTCCACGTCCGTTTATGATAGGCGAATATAATGCACACATGGGTGGTACTGATCTTATGGATGAAAACATCTCAAGATACCGAATAGGTATTCGTAGTAAAAGTGGTGGTGGGCCATTTTCACCTGGCTTATTGACGTCGCTATAACGAATTCATGGGACATACATAAGAAATCAGGCGGAAAGCTAACCCAACTTGAATTTCGACGGGAAATCGCAACTCTTTGTTTAACCAGTTATGGAACAATTTCCAAACCAGGAGGCCGACCCAAAACATCAAAATCAAGTATCTCGTTCAACAGAGTATCGGATGAGTTAAGGTATGATGGAAGACAGCATTTAGTAACTACAGTTCCTAACGACAAAAGAAGATGCGCCGGAGAAGGATGCTCATCAAGCGTGCGAACAATGTGTATTAAGTGTGATATAGGACTCTGTATTCCCTGTTTTTATATATTTCACACAAAATAAGAATAAGTTTTCTCTCAAATGCGCTTTCTGTATTGTCTAGTAAAATATTTTGTAACTTTTAATTTTCTGAATAAAATGTATATATCAGAGCCTGGCGTTACCATATGGTAACAGTGTTTTTTAAAGCAATAAATAATAATTTAAGAAAAATTTGCATTATTTACCCCTAAGGAAGTCCCAACTAAGCCAATTTTCCAATATTGGACAAAATATCAAAAAATAAAAAACTCCGTCTTTAATGGGTTAAAGAAATGATAAGGTTTTTATTACGAATTAAACCGAACGACACCGATCCTGACCGACCAGCCCTAACAATCCAGTCTGCGGGTTTATTCCATTCGTGGTATCGGGGTTGTCAGCACGTTTTCAGTCTTTTCGGATACTTACCTAGATCGTACTCGTTTCACGTTTGCGCAGTTAACAAAAAATCATTGTCAGGTGTTGTGTTTTATATGTCGTATGCGTAATGTGTGTTTTATATGTCGTATGCGTAAGTGTTGTGATATGTTTTAATCGAGGTTTTAATATTGTTATGAAGATTACACAAAACATTTTATTAACAGAATATATTGACATAACTTACGATTTTTAAAATGGGACGTCCTATATATGATATCGTCATTAAAAATGTCTTTTAAAGAGCTTTACAATTGGGTGATTTGGTATGTAATTTCCACTATACCTACCTACATGACTAAGCTTGTGCTAATGGTAGGTTTACATCTGACATTAATTGCATGATATTTTTGTCAGACAGAAATTCTGGCTAATGTGTAAACAATAAAAAAATCTATCAGACATCAATTTTTGACCGTTTACATTAGCCAGAATTTCTGTCTGACATAAATATCATGCAATAAATGTCAGATCTAAACCTACCATTAGACTGTAGATATAATGGAAATGATATCTATTATTTTTTAACCCTAAATGGTCATATTTTAAAAACTAGTAAAGATAGATATATTAAATGTATTGTAATTTTTAATGGTTGCATAATATACAGGTTGTCTCATTTAAAAAAGTATGTTATGTCAATATAAAGTTGTTTTTGGATCATTTTTTTTTAAGTTAATAAATAAAAAGTTATAAGACATTTAAAATGTGGACAAGTTAGATTGGACGCACTCTACAAATTATTGACTTTAAATGGATCTCTTATTTAAGTTAGTTTAGCTTTACATAGTTTTTTACAAAATATTAGTCGTTTTTGTTGTACTGTTTTTTATTTTCGAATAAAACATGTACACATTATGTATGTATTTTTCTTTTAGGTATCCACAGTAAAGTACCTGCAATCAGTGTCACACAGAAAGTCTGTAGAATCTTTTAAAATGTTATTATGTCGTTCTTTTTCAAATTGTTTTTACATTAGTAGCCTTTAAAATTAAGTACTTTATTTAAATTGTGTTTATCTATTTATTCATGTCAGTTATGAAATACTTATTAAGTTTTTCATTTTGCATAACGATATTTCTTTTAATTTGGGTAAAGCAGCTTATTAAAAACGAAAAAATAATGTAAGGTAATTATTCTGCAGACTTTTTGATACACACTGTCTAACCTAAATGCTGATTGGAATTAATTCGATATTCACATTTATTGGGACCTTGCAAAGGATAAGATAATAAGCTGAAATCAAATTACTGCAAAGTTGTAATTTTTAGGAGTTTTATAAAATAGATATCTGTAATTTTGCCTACATTTGTTGTAAGTTGTGTAGTTTGTTACAATCATGTACCGCTGAATATAAACGAGTTACTTTTCATTAAATAAAATTTTGTGTCTATCTATCTTTTCCCCATTGATAAAATTTGTACCTCGTATTAAAATTTAAACTAATGTAAAGTTGAGGTAAAATGCATATATTTGACAGATTCATATCAAATAAGAAACTGTAATATTAAGTATATAAAAACAAAAAGCAAAAATTAAAAATATATTTTTTACGAATGTTTGGAAACTATGCAATTTAAATTTAAGAACTGTTACTCTTATTGCTTTCAAAGTCCCAATAATGTGCAGTATTTTATTTCTGTGGTAAGATGGCAAAACCCGATATGTCACGTTTGGTAAAATGTTAAAAGAGATCTTTTTAACTTCTGATATGTCCTGAAAAATCACAATTTCAGTACAATATTTTTATTTTGCAACTAATTGTTTTTATATAAGTTGCAAAATTTAAATACTAGTACTAAAATTGTGATTTTTTAGGACGCATCAAAGTTAAAAGATCTCTCTTCAACATTTTACTAAAAGTGACATATCGGGTTTTGCCATCTTACCACAAATTTAATTCCGAATTTTCAAAAAACAAAAAAATGGTGAATGCACACTAATTAAAGTCCTTTAATTACCCCTGTAAATCGGTAATGCTAGTTTAATTAAAGCCTAGTAGAGTGTTTATTAAACTTGTTTAATTAGTATTATTAAGCTAGTTTCCAATTTGTATTATTTTTTAATTATCGCAACTCTACTCTTTAATTAAAATCTATATATAATTAATTCGAAATTTAATAATGTTTATTAAACGGGTTTAGTTGTCTTTATTAATGTACTTTAATTAAAACTATTAAACATAATTTAATTATATTTAATTAAACTTCTTTAAATATTATTATTAAACAAAAGCTATAAATTGACTTTAATTACCATACTAAATGACTTTAGTTATCCCCTATTTAACTAAGAAAATTTAATAGGGATTATTAAAATTTTAATTATGGTCATTAAACGGTTTTCTCAGTGCACAAATTTAGATTCGTCATTAAGGTAGTAGTAAATGTTTGGTATCACACTTTTTAAAATTCGGTAGCTTAGTGACGCTAGGACTTCACAAAGATGGCCGCCGGCGAAATCGTAATTACCCATTCAAAAGTCTAGTTGTATAGGGAGAAAAAGTATCCCACAAATTTTGATTAGGCATACAGCCAGGATCAATGTTTGGATGAATACTTTATAAAATTCTGTAGCTTAGTGACGTTATGATGTCACAAAGATGGCCGCCGGGCGAAATCGTAATTACCCATTTAAAAGTCTAGTTGTGTAGGGAGAAAAAGTATCTCACAAATTTTGATTAGGCATACAGCCAGGATCAATGTTTGGATGAATACTTTATAAAAATCTGTAGCTTAGTGACGTAATGATGTCACAAAGATGGCCGCCGGGCGAAAATCCTAGTTAATGCTTCTAAAGTCTAGTTTTATGAGAAAGGAGTAAAAGTATTATACAAATTGTAATTAAGCATAGAGTCAGGATCAATGTGATAAAAAAGACAAGATAAACCATTTTTTTATATACAGAGTGTCTGCTTAACTTTGGAATAATATGGAAAACTTTTTATTATTAATTTTACGAAAAAAGGCATTTTTTATAAAAATTTCTTGCTTGTAAAAAATACGATTTACGAAGGAAAAATTTTGATTTTGTATACAGGGTGCGCAAAAACTTCAAAAACATAATTTTTCTCCAAAAGTATACCAACTACCTTTATTTTTTTATTTTTGGGTAAAATGTCATCTAGAAAATTTGTTTAGAATAAAGTTTTTATTCGTAAAACAAAAATAAAATAAAATTTTATCTAACTTTATAATTTGGCAAAAACGACTTGATCGCATTCCTTTACAGTTGATAAAATCGTGTTGTGTATGAATTTGAGGAAAAGCAGGTTAATAAGAGTTTTAAGGGCTACTTTATTATGAAAATTAAAAATAAATTCTTTTAATAACACCAAAATCAGTTTTATTAAACTTTTTGATCCCCCGGTTAAATTATTAAAGTAATTTAAAATAATATTCCAAATAAATTTTCTGAATAATATTTTGTTTAAAAAATAAAAATAAAGTTAGTTTACTCTTAAAGAAAAATCATGCTTTATAAGTTTTTTTGTACCCTAACCAACATTTTTCTCCGTGAATCATATTTTTGTTACAAGCAAAATTTTTTATCAAAAATAACTTTTTCTCGAAAGATATTTTTTTATCCATTGGTCCTCTTGCCAATGGAGTTTCGGACATATGTATGTTATAAGGAACTTGTTAGCGTAGAATAATGCAAGAAATCAACTCTCGAAGTTACGAACATTAGAGCTATTCTTTAGAGACATGATCAGTTTCACTTCTATAAGTTCGTTGACCGGCAAGTAATCCTATCGGGCGCATTGAGAATCGACACCCGGTAATTGCCCGGTAAAGACATGCGCAATAAGCAAGACCTTATTAAGGCCAAACATAAAAAACAAATTCGTTTGCTAAGGTCAAGGATGGGGTGAAGTTTACCCCGAGTTTGTCGAATCTGAATGCGCCCTTTATGATTTGATTACGTAACTGATGCCATTTAAAATATTAATAAACTTTTAGAATGAAGTTAGCCACATAAGTTTCAAAAGAATGATAATTATCAGTTTGATCACTTGATCAAGTCTGGAAAGAATAGGCCTATTATTTTCCTAACACCCTTTATAATAAATCAAAAACAAAATTTATTTGGAAATATGATATAGCTTATTAATTTGTATTGATCTTACCTTACTCTCCACAATACTAAATTTCTGGCAATGGATTACGTAATTAATATAAAATATATGAAAAAGCAATTTTATACACTCTTGCTACCTATTACGTGGCAAATTCACGATTATCTAAACTTCATAGCAGCCAATCATTCCTCCGTGTTTTTGACGTCGTTGAAGTGACGTCTTTTCGACATTTTTTCGTCCTACTAGCTCATAATAGTATATTACATTACAAGTGTGGAAAATGACTAATTTCACACGAGTGGGAATATTGTAGCACGAGGCGTTAGCCGAGTGCGACAAACCCACGAGTGTAAGAAAGTCATTTTCACACGAGTACTGTACACTATTTTTCCTACGACCACAAATTATTCACCAAAAAATAAATAAATTAAAGTTTGTCTGTTCAGAAAAAATAAAAAACAATTGAGAACTTTGCAACACTAGGGTGATATTTACTTTGCAACACTAGTGTGATATATACTTTTCCTCACTGCTATATTATACTGTTTTGACAATATTTTTACATCGAAAATCACCTACCTAGAAGCATTATATAACTTTTATCATTTTGGAATTTAAAAAGGCCCTCACTTAATAAAAATTGTATGGTTTTGTTAGGTAATAACGCTAATAGTTTAATACGGTTTTCTGCTATTATAAGTGTTTTTAAAAATTATCGATTCTTACATATTTTAGACACTCTTCTAAATAAAACGTAAGTGGTGCATATCCAAAATATTCCGTTTTTTAAAAATATCAGTAAATAAACTTACGGGACTGGGGAGTGAAAAGGGGTGCTGGGTGGGGTAAAATTGGTAAAACGAGTTAATGAAACTGAACATCACATATAAAATTAAGTAAAAATAACAGTTTTTCCTCATATTTTTAAGAAAAAATATAAAAATATGAAAATTGTAAATGCATAACCTAAAGTCCTAAAAGTAAGGAAAAAACGACTACCAAACGTCAGTTACCATGCAAAATATGGAAAATATTTGGCAACGTCGGAAGGGTCTGATTCTATTTATGAATGGATAAAAGAAAGTGGATTAGTGTGTATTAGCCTTAGGTTTAATTAGGGATTAAAAAAAGATTTAACTAGTTGTTTGAGTACACGAAGAAAGAGAGGAAGGAATTTGATCTATAGGCTTTTTTCTCTGGCGCTTTAGGTCGAACGGTCAAGCGGCAAGGCTGCCTCTATAAAGTACGTGCTCAAAGGTAGAAGGGAGATTTTTAATTTGATCTACTTACCTGACAACACTGTGCCAGTCAGTGAAAGTTGTTTTTTGTGGTTATGTCTATTTTTGTTTATGTTTTTATTTTTTCGTAAATTTTAATAAATATAAAATAAGATGATTTTCGCTAATTTGGGTTCTACCGTTTAAGATAAATAAAAAGTTTTTTTACTGTCACTACAATAAATATGTCACTTGCAAAACCAATAGCAGTTTTTAGAATGACATCATAATATGTATCACACCAGTGTTGTAAAGTACTTTGCAACACTAGTGCTGTAAAGTACTTTGCAACACTAGTGTGATATAACGCATTTTCTATGCATGAAATCAGTGTGCTATTTGCTATTTTCACAAGTGGTCGTAGGAAAAAATTTAAATACGTCATGTTTAGAAGACCCGCCAAAATTTTTGTGACATATGATTCGTGTCAAAATCCAACCGAAATATCATATGACAGAAAAATAACGCTAATAATTTTACAAAATTAAAATAGGAAAAACTCTACCGATAGATGGCGTAATGGACAATAAACTACTACGTTTATTCAACAGCCTCGCTTTTTATCGCCTACACCGTACCGATGAGACCAAAATAGTTTAAGACCGATCTGCGGTTGATTAGCTTTGAAAGAAATATCTTCGGCTAGTATAAAAATCTGCATCTCCTGGTTGGATATTGTCCTGAGAGTTGTGACCTTCTAGTGCAAGGAAATTGCAAGCAGTAAGAAGTTTTTACTATTATAATTTTCAAATAAAATATCGTATCATTTTAGCCTTAAAAAAAGTATATGCGTCAATTTTTCGTCATCCTAAGGACGTCATTAACGGGACGTCTTGTCTGTGACTTAGGGAGGTCATTTTGTCGTCTTTGCTGACCAAATGTGACCAAAAATTACTAAAAAGAGACGTCAATTAGACGTCAGCTTGCTGCTTGGGTGCTTTAGGGTAAATCAAAAGAAAAACTTTTAGCATTTATACTGTGACGTAATTCTGGCAATTAAGGTATCTTGGAATTACATAATATTAGGTATTTTCAAAGGTTCGTACATACTCATATGGGGTGTTTCTTAATAGGCTCTTAGGCAAAAACCAACACGGAAAAATTAAAATTTTAACAAGATTAAAAATTTAACATTCTTTTTTGTGAATAATTTTTAAAGTTGATTATTCCACAATTTGCAAGTTCAATCAACTTCACAATATTTCCAGTGCTAAACTTTTTACAAAACTCTTAAAATTTACAACACCTATTTGAGTAAATTTTTTTAGACTAAATATAAACGTTATTTAATTAAGTATTTATTTAAATTGGGTTAGGGCTAAACAATCCCCTCACTGTTGATTATACCATTGTAAAATTTCATTATTATCGGATAAGGAATATTTAAAATCTGTGGTAAGATGGCAAAACCCGATAAGTCACTTTTAGTAAAATGTTTAAGAGATATTTGCGTCCCTAAAAATCACAATTTCACTTAAATGTTTAAATTTTGAAACCAGTTGTTTTTATATTAGTTGCAAAATATAATTATATTATACTAAAATTGTGATTTTTCAGAACGCATTAAAGATATCTCTTACTAACCGACCCATGCCCACTTCGTTAGGCATTAATTATATTTTTCTAATAAAATATATTGTGAAAGAATTTTTATGATCGGTTCAGTATTTCAAAAATAAGCCCTTTCAAACAAACAATCAAAGCTACAAACTTTACCTTTTTATTTATAATATTAGTATAAATAAATATCGAAAAAAAATATTTAAAGATAAGTTAATTCGTTGTTTTTTTCTTATCTATTTTTATATAAAAAAAGAAATGCATGCGGAAAACATACTACCTTCGTTAATGAGGGATCGGATTTTGGGGATGGTAAGGAAGGTAGTATAATGGAAGTCTGTGGTAAATCGGTTTGGGTGTATTGGGTTATTTGTGGCTCTCGTCATTATCATTTCTGTTGTCAGTGGCCTTAGTTGGGGTTAGTTGTGAAAGAATTTCTCGGATATACTGAAGGTAGATTCAAGGATTGATAGGATATCGGTTTCCTCGCCGAATATCTGCCAGCACCGTTGACTGCACGAAGAACCTTATTTTGGAGTCTTTGGATTCTGGGCGGGAGAGGCATATAGGAGGACGGGTTGAAGTATTTGGTTGTAAATAAGGAGTTTGTTGTGGGGAGTATCAGGGATCTAGGGGAAAGGATTGGGTAAAGTGCCTGTTGGGTAGCGAATGCCTTCCTCAATACATGATTGATATGGGCAACGAATTTAAGTCTGGAGTCGATAACGACTCCAAGATATTTAATGTTATTGACGGAAGGTATTAATTGCCCTACCGTCAATGATAATTGGTAACTGGACCACTGGTGCTTATACACATAGTTGCAAACCTTATCTTTTTATATTATTAGTATAGACTGATAAACATATGTCATTATTATTCTCTAAAATTTGTGTTCAATCATTATAAAATATGGGTTATAGCACTCCTAAATAGTGTAGCCTTCTAATTGTAAAAGAGCTTTAGGATCAGTTTAGTATTTCCGAAGCCTAGCCCTTACAAAGTTATAGTTTATCCAAGATAGCCGACCAATGACCATTTCGTTGGACGTTAATATCTGAACTTTTTGAGATAAGGGGGAAGTAGAGGGGGAAACTACCTCCCCCTCACCCGGGATGCTTAGGTAAAGTCTGTTCTTGTTCTTTTTTTGATAGTTACATACACAAAACGACATGTTTTGCAATATAAGTAACATATTAAGAGTATATTTGTTCCTTTTGTAACTTCAGGACCATTTTTTTAGGTTGTCATATACCTCTCTCAGAAAATGAAATTATCTACGCCAGTGCATTCTGAATGTGACAGAATTTTTATGGTCAGTTTAGTATTTCCGAAAACTAGCGGCTACAAACAAACAAAGTTACAAACTTTACCTCTTTATAATATCGGTATAGATGACCATTTTGCTGAAAATGACATATTGGCCATCTTTCCACAGAAATATTAATTAGACCCAGATATTAAAAAAAGTATTCACACTAATATTTGGCTTGTCTCTCGAATTTATGAAATACCTTTATTCTGGAAAAAAGCCAAATATTATTTTGTTTAAAAGTTTCCACACCATATATCAGATAAAATTGATTTCCGGACCTATCTTTGGATAAACTCTTTTTTTTTAATTGACTCAGAAATAAGCCCTTATTTTGTTAAGCAATTATAACCGCGGTAATAATTGGTGGCAACTCTGCCCTATAATACATAAATTAAACGTCAACATAACTGATTGGTAAATACCGTTTTATAATTGGTTAATCGCCCAAAATTGATGTATATAATTAATTTTAATTACTTTTTATTTAATTTCAAAAATGCAATGACAATTATAACTATTTTGTACGTCAAAAAATAATCACCTTACCTACTTTTGAAATGTATCTTAAAAAATTGATTCAATTTGATTTTAACAAATATTTACTTTTTACTTTATTGATATAAATTATTATTGGTTGCTTAATAGGTACTTGTGTTTGAAATCAAATTAATTAATACTGATTTTTATAAGAACGTGATTTGCAAATTGGTAATAATAAAATAACTATTAACATTTTTTGGCACCTAAATAAGTTCAGTTGAGAAATACTTATTTAAAATATGTAATAATAAAATCAGGAGGGCAATTAGGGGGAGGTTAGCCACCCCAAGACCCCAAAGAAAGGTCTGTAAGTGTAAACGCACATTCCTTGGGCCAAAATTTAACAATCTTACCTTATTTACTTCAGTCGAAAAGTGTATCGTTTGCAAGATACATTTGCCGTTTTATTTTAGTTATTTTTAAATATCTTTTTTATTATAAGAAACTTCTACATAAAATTATTATTAGGGGGTTTTCCACGGTAAGGAACATAAATGTGAAGGGAGCCACCTGCAGTCCTTCGCTTATGTACAAAATGTAATAACTTTTTATACCTTGTATAATATAGCTTTAGTAAAGAATTTCAATTCTACCATTTGTTGTAACCTAAAATATATACCTAGTAAATATCTCTACGAGTAATCGTTTTTAAGATATTCCGGAATAAACTTTTTATTTCACATAAAGAATTTCTTTTGTATTCCTTCACACTTTATTTAAGCCACCCATATTTTTTTAAAGTTGTATTGAAAATGTTATGACAAGTTCCTTGCGCCAAAATACAACCCTCTAATGCAATTCACATCAGTTAAAAAGTTGATTCTTTGCGAAAGACAGGGTGTCAAAGTAAAAAAAAATAAAATCTTTTAAACCCTATATTTTCTTAAAGATCAACTTTTCGGCTAAGATAAATTGCATTAGATTTGACACAAAGAATTTGTGGTAGCATTTTATACAGACCTTTTGGAGTCTACCAGGTGACCTAGATAAAGCGTATAGGATTGCAATGGAAAACTTTTGTATGGAATAACACGTTTATTCTTAAATATCTTTAAAACTGTTAGTCGTATCGATATTTACTAGGTTTATCTTTTGTGTGCAAAAATATGAGTTCTTTTTTACTAGAGCCATAATATACCAAGACAAAAAAGTTATGATATTTTAAACATAAGCAAAGGACTACAAGTGGCGCCCTCTACTTTTACAACAAAAACGTAAACAGTTTTTGATACCTTACCTTGGAAAAACCTCTAAACCTGAATTTTGTACAAAAACTTTTAATATTAAAAAATAATTAAAATAAAATGGAAAGCACCTGTATCTCGAAAACCATTAACTTTTTGACTTGGACAAATGATATTAGATTAGTTGTATTTTGGCCCAAGGTGTTTTTAGTAGCATTTTGCAAAGATCTTTTAGAGACACCATGTGTATTGGTGTTTTTCGAAAAATATTTTCTACAAACTGGGGCTTAACCCCCGAAAACCAGAGGCTAGTTGCGCCACTGAATAAAATATGAATGTCAAGAGGAAATGTTTTAAAAGGAGTTAAAAAGGCTTAGGATTTTATGATATACTAAGAGTAAAGGTGGCTTTATACTTTATGCAAAATTAATTATAACCTAATATTATTTATAATGAAAAGAATCAAATTTAATATTTATAAATCAAAATTTCTATTTCTTCAAAGAATAATTAATTTTAGAAGATAGAGCACATGTTTTCGATATTGGATTTTGTTTTGGAAACATACAGTGTAAACTATTTTAGAAAAATTATGAAGTTATTTTTCTAATAAACTTAACTTTTCCGCTTCCGGTTAATGGTTTTCTTGGTGAATTGAAGTTATGGCGTTTAATATAACCATTTGTAAGATTACATACTTGGTACCCCTTGCAGTTCTGGGGCCCGACTTTCGACGAAAAGAGAATAGAAAGCTCACCAAGAAAAAAATCTTCTCTCTTTTAGTGCAAAACTCACGAGTCGGCAAACTGCGATTGTTATACTAATACCATAAAGACTCGGCAAAAACCGCATCGACTGTTTTAAGCCCTATGGTATTAGTATAGCAATCACGCCTTGCCGACTTGTGTGTTTTGCACCGTTTCGACGCCGACTTGGCCAAAACCGCGTCGGCTTTTTACAGCCTTAGGCAAAAACAGACGAAGCGGTTTTGCCGAGTCGGCGACGAACGTGCAAAACACACGAGTCTGCTGCCGCAGCTATCACACCGACCAGTCGTCTGTTTTATAATATACTAATAGCACAAAGGCGTCGCCGAGTCGGTTCACCGACTCGTGTGTTTTCATGGGCGGTCATATTAACTTTCGGAGGGCGGGGCCCAATCATTATTAAATGTCCATATTTGCAATTAGGTGTGTTTAAGTAAGAAAAAATGGCAATTATCTAGAAACATGGCCGCATCTCCGATTTTGACCAAATTTGGTATAAGGGGGTTTTTGGGGCGCTGATCACAAATCTGAAAGGTTTTTAATACGTAGAAAAATGAGGTTTTAAAAGGTGAAAAGCAAATACTTTGTACCACTTTTACTTAAAATCAAGAATTGTGTGCAAAAAGAAGGAGAATAGAGTGAAAATGAGGTTAGATCAAATACCAACTTTGATAATGGATATCTCGGAAACGAAACGTTTCCGAGTAAATTTTTTCAGATTCGTGATCAGCGCTCCAAAAAACCCCGTATACCTTTGGTCAAAATCGGAGTTGCAGCCGGTTTTTAGATAATTACCAAAAAATTATACGGTTACAAAGGATGTGGCATGAAAGGGGGCCATGGCCCCCATGCCCTCCCCTTTTGACCGCCTCTGTGTGTTGTACCGCTTTGTGTGTGTTGACCGCTTTGTGTGTTTTGCACCGATCGATTTTGTCCGACTCGACTGCCGACTGGGCAAAAACCACTCCGTCTGTTTTAAGCCTTATGGTATAAGTATAGCAATCGGGGCTCGCCGACTCGTGCGTTTTGCACCGCTTCGTGACGAACTCAGCAAAAACCGCTCCGTCTATTCTAAGCCTTAAAATTAAGAGCTTATCGTTCCCGAACATGCTCTGGAGCTGCCTAGGAACAAATTTGTGTCAGAAGTCAAAAGAAAAATAGTCGATTCTTTTGACTCACCCTAATTTTTTAGTAGCTATGACACGTGAATTTTTATTTTTGTACATCGTATACAAATTATAAAAACATTTTTGTGTCCTTATTTTAATATTCTTGTTTATGTTTTTTTTTTAAATTTAAATACAAATTTCTAATAATACCAAACTTAGTTTTTTAATACATTGATACCACTCTCAAGAAAGGTTTTGAGGTCTGTATTTTATGCTATAAAAAAATAAAAAAATACACTTAATTTAAATTAAAAATAAAGATGGCTTAACTCTTTAAAAGTATGTTTCAAAAATGTTTGCAAATTTTCTCTTTGTAAATTATATTTGTTTTACCAGAAATTTTTTGGTATTAAGAATGTCCTTTTTCCTGAAAAAATATATTTTACATATTTTTAAAGTTTTTGAAATTCCTGCATCCACAATTTTAATTTTCATTTCGTGAATCATTTTTTTTCAAGTCTAATATTTGGTCCAGAATGAGCTTCTTTCGAAAAATTATATTTTTATTAAGTATTGCTTCCAATCATTAAAATTAATTAGTAATATTTTATTAAGATATGCGTTTTTAAACATTTAAATTATTTTTTAAAACTCTTGAATTTTAAAGAAGACAAAAGTTTATAGCTTAATGTCTTTTTATAGATTTACCCACAGATATCGGAAGTAAAATAAAACAATATTCTAGAATAATACTATTTGCTACGAGAAATATTAAAAATTTAAATTTCAGATGTAGATTTAAAAATATATTTACCATAGCATCAGATCCATCGGCCTGTAAGGACGTAGGAAATCTAATATCCTTAACATCGACAGAAATTACTTTTAGATTTTCTTCTGTGGTAGTCATTTTGGTTCAATGGCTCAAGTCACAAGACTCACAAGGTATAAACAACTCTTGATAATTCGTCCGCGACAATGACGTTAATTTCAAAGCCAACAAACTGAACCTGTGTGATGATTTACTTCTATTTATAAATTATTTTTAAACTTGTTTAAAAGATAATCTTTTATCTTTACTTATGAGAGCCTAACTATAGAAGGAGCCAGCTGATATAATAAAATATTATTTTGGTACACATAATTTTTGTCTTAACAGTATTCTTATATAAAAATATATTACCTTGTTCTAAAAGTTATTCTTATATTAAGCTTATTTATAATTATAATATAATAACAATATTTATTATACTTGGCATTTTAAGATTACATGAGTTTTAAGTAATATAGTCTGGTCGGCATGTCAACTGGCTTGTTGAAAACTTGTATTAATTATAAATTTAAAAATATATACTGGTTGAGCTAAATAATATACAGGGTGGCTCGAATTCGACGCTCATCATTGGGATTTCGGAAACCGTAAGAGATACAGGATCGGTTAAATGAAGGCAAAGTTGCGCAATTTGATGCTCAATAAAATGCCGTTTTGCGTTTTAAAAAATCCGAGTACTTCCGAAGATATTCGAGAAAAACCGGAATTTTCAATTTTGGTTTTTATTGTTTCCTGGCTATATTTGTTAAGATAACTTAAAATGAAAAACACGTTTTCATGGCCACTTTTTCTGCTCTATAATTCAGTATGATTAAATATTGAATCTGACGTTTCGGCTTCTAGCGACCATCATCAACTTAATTTTTTAAATACGGACCTGATATTTTTCCAATTTAATTAAATCCTTTCATCACTCTTAAAACACTATATATCGCCACTTTGATATTTGCCGACGTTTCGTACAGAAAATTCCATCACCAGAATATTGCATATTTATTTAACCATAATACGGCCCCAAACTACGTTTTTAGGTAAAAAGGTAAAAAAAGAGAATAAACTTATTAGATATTCGTAATCTTTTTATTGCAACTCATTGATATCTAACAGCGGAAATTACTTTATTAACCGAAAATTTCATGAATATTAGACATAAGATTTCTTGCTTTGCTTTGTATTTTTAATACAGCTCGATTAATTCTTCTCGCAGGAATGGCAGCGACTTCCCTTATCAAATTTTGTCGTAGTACTTAAAGGTCGTGAGGTGCATTTTTAAATAAACGGTTCTTAAGATATCCCCAAAGGAAATAATCTAGGGGACTAAGATCTGGGCTCCTAGCGGGCCATCTTGCAAAACCATTTATTAGGAAATATATGGTAAAGGAATTGAGCTACTTCCTTCCATTGTGGGCAGAAGCTCCGTCTTGCTGCCACCATATTTCTTGAAATACTGCCAAAGGTTGATTATCTAGAGCGTCTAAGACATCATTCCTAATCAAATTTAGATATCGTTCGGAAGTTAAGGTCCCTTCGTAAACGAAAGGTCCAATAATTTTGTTCCTCCACATACCAATCCATACATTAAATGAAGTTCTCCCTTGAATAAAGTAATTTCCGCTGTTAGATATCAATGAGTTGCAATAAAACATTATGAATATGTAATAAGTTTATTTTTTTACCTTTTTACCTAAAAATATAGTTCAGGGCCGTATTATGGTAAAATAAATATGCAATATTCTGGTGATGGAATTTTCTGTAAGAAACGTCGGCAAATATCAAAGTGGCGATATATAGTGTTTTAAGAGTGATGAAAGGATTTAATTAAATTGAAAAAATATCAGGGATGTATTTAAAAAATTAAGTTGATGATGGTCGCCAGAAGCCGAAACGTCAGATTCAATATTTAATTACACTGGATTATAGAGCAGAAAAAGTGGCCATAAAAACGTGGTTTTCATTTTAAGTTATCTTAACAAATATAGCCAGAAAACAATAGAAACCAAAATTGAAAATTCCGGTTTTTTCGAATATCTTCGGAAGTACTCTGAATTTTTGAAAACGCAAAACGGCATTTTATTGAGCATCAAATTGCGCAATTTTGCTTTCATTTAACCGATCCTGCATTTCTTACGGTTTCCGAAATCCCAATGATGAGCGTCGAATTCGAGCCACCCTGTACACGTAGAAAATGTGAGGAAAGGAGACAATCTAACTAAATTCCGGCATGTAAATATGCGTGACTAATACTGTTTGTTTTGTTACTCTATTACTTGCCGATGTACCAAAACTGCTTGCTCAAGAGGTATATATTAGATATATCCTCCTAGCAAGAAAAACATTCGGCCTTCACGGCTTTGCCTATTTGTTTATTTTAAAAAATATATATTTTTTCATGCAGACTTGTAAGATCTTTTTTTAAATTTACGCTTTATAATTTTTTTTTAAGTTGCACATAATGCACATTGGAAGTTCTTACAAACTAAAAAAAAACTTTTTATTATTAACTTTAAGAAAAAAAGTACCTCTTTATAAAAAGTCCAGCTTGATGAGAAAATACATTTCTACAAAAATATTTGTATGTTAAATGTACAAGGTGGCTTAAAAAAGGACTTGTTTTTAAATTAATATACAGGGTGATTCCTAACTACGGTACGAAACTTCAAAGGTTGACTTCTTATGTCATTTTATGAAGAAAAGTTCATATAAATTTTATTCTATTTATTTTATTTTAAATATAAAATTTCTAATACACTGGGCAATAAATATTATTTTTTTAAGTCGGCATTTTATAAATATCTAAAAACCCAGCCGGATACGAAAAAAATACACGACACTAAGAAGTTGTTTTTTAGTTATTTCATTGAAAATAAATATATAAAAATTACGTAAAAAGTCAGTGGTGTACATTTTTCTCTCAATAATATTGGCTGTGGTGCCCATTGAGACGCCACTAGACTCAATAAACTTAATTTAGGTACTTAAGGGTATGCCGTAGCACGTTAAATGAGCTAAAACGCGATTCGCTGCCGTTTTTAAATATTTGTTTGAGAAAAAGTTGTATATTGAAAAGATTCTTAAAATGATCCAAAGATTATCGGAAAGTTGGTTATTTTTACGGTTTTGTAATTTTGGGAAATTTAATGTGTTAATTATTACCATTACCAAAAATCAATTAACTTACCGATAATATTTGGATCATTTTAAGAAATTTTTCTATGTACAACGTTTTCTCAAAACAAATATTTAAAAACGGCAGCGAATCGCGTTTTAGCTAATTTAACGTGCTACGGCATCCTCTTAAAGCTTTACAAGCGCTTTATTACATGAAACAAATGTAATATCAAACGTTTTCCCCCGAAGGGAAGAAAACGATTTATTTCAGGTCTTGTCTAGGCTTGACCCTGGTGAGATTACGTCTCTATCTATCTTGTGTTTTAGTGCATCTATCGCCCCTTATCCCCTCTACCGCGTCGTCAGGGCGCCAAGCACGATTCCGTCTCCTCTGATTCGCTCTGTTCGGGATCGCACGCGCAGCGCCTTCTCAATACTGTCACCAAAGTTGTCAGACTTAATGGGGCCAAGCCTAGGCAAGACCTGAAATAAATCGTTTTCTTCCCTTCGGGGGAAAACGTTTGATATTTCATGTCTGTGCCGTACTGCTTGACCCTGGTGAGAAGTGTTTGTGTACTGACAACGCGGTAGTAAATGCTTATATATAAAAAAAGCGTATTGTGATTTGTTATTATAAATAAAAGTGTGTGTATGTATATAGGTAGATGTATTATATCATCAAGAAATTAACTAGCAAAATATTTTTATTGTAATGGTTTAATTAAAAAACTAAACAGTAATTACTCATGACAAACATATTATTCAAAACAACATAAAAAATAATCCTAAAGTTTTTATGGTTTAACAAGTAATAATAGTATATATGTATTAATACTAGTAAACAGCTAAAACATCACCAAAGTAAGTTCTTAGTAACTAATTATAAAATAAATATTAAATTTTAAATAGGAACAAAATTTCCTTCAACCACATTAACCGAGTCAGAATTTACCTTCTGAATCTCTTTGTAATAAAATTTAAAGAAGTTTGTTTTACCACGCCAATTACCTTTTTGAAGAATAGTATCTAAAGGTATGCAACTATCATACCTAGAAGAAGCTACAGCTGAACGGATGCTTCCAGGAGGAAAAAAAATACCAGCTTCTTTAAAAGCAGTTTTCACCCCTGCTATAACCGCTCGTGAAGCAGAGCCCACCTTACCTCTAGTAGTGATAAATAGATTTGTTAAATTAGGATCTGCACTTCTTCGATCAGAAAACAGGTCTATTAATTTATTTACCCAAAATATAGGGTCAAAAACTTTCTCTTTACACCGGAGAAGTTTCCCACCTGATTGTCTGTAACTTTTACAATTTGTTTTAGAGCCAAAAGAAGGCCAAAAGAAATTTCAGTATCTGAAATGTCAACGTTTTGATAGTCAATATGTAATAGGGTCAAATCATGGATCCTTCTACCTGATGCCAATAAAAGGATTAGCACTACTCGTCTTGAAACTTGAAATAAACTCGATTCGTTAATTTTTTCTTCTTTAATCCAGTCAATTAACTTGGCAATATTCCAAATAATCTTTTAGACGGTGCAGGTTTGGATAAAGCAATACCTTTTAAAACATGTTTAACAAGGGGGTGACTAGAGAAGAACTGAGACTTTTCTGGATTGGAAAAAGGTTGTCACTACCGATTTATGAAGTTTAATAGTATTGGATGCTAATTTTTTACTTTTAAATAGATAAACTAAATATCTGGCTATATCTTTAACATTGGGATTTGACACAGAAACTTTATTTCTTGTTGACCAACAAACCCATTGATTCCAAGGTGCCACATAACTTTTAAGGGACGATTTTCTCCAAGATGCCAGCAGGAGGTTTATATCGTCTTCTTTCCAACCTGTGGTAAGATCGGCCCAGCCCGAACCTTCCAAGCCTCCAAATGGAGGTTTTTATATTGCGTATCGGTTTTCAGGTTTGAGCATCTAGAAGATGATGTTAAAGGTTTCGGATTTGAAAAGGTGGTACAATCGCTCTTGTTTTGAGGTCCGTTCGCCAGAAAACTTTCTCCCATCTTGGAACTATAACTATGTAAGTTCCTTTGGATGTGTTTAAATGTCAGAATTCTGGGAATTAACGACGGAAGAGGAAAGATCTATCCCAGAGTAAAGTTCCATTTGCGACTGAACGCATCCACGAATTTGGCTTGCTGATCCCTGGCACACCGTGTCACATAATTTGGAACAACAGATCTATCTCTGGAATGCCCCATTTTTGAAATATACTCTCTATTATCTTTGAGGAAAGTGTCCAAGTTATTTCCGACTTGCTGCGAGATAGACTGTCTGCTAGTTGATTGTAGGTTCCTGGTATGTAATAAGCCAAAAGAGTTATTTTCATAGAATGAGCTAAGATTAGTAATTTCGAAGTTATTTTTAATAGCAGAGCTGATTTCCCCCCTGATTTCTGATATAGGCAACCACAGTTTTGTTGTCTGACTGTATTAAAATCGTTTTTCCCCGTAGTCGATTTGCTGACATACGAACTGTGGCATAAATGGCATAAAACTCCTTTAGGTTTATGTGCTATTTTTGTTGTTTCTTTGTCCATTGTCTTGAAATGTAACGTTTTCCTATATGCGCTCCCCAACCGTTGTTGGACGCATCCGTGGTTAGAAAGACGTTGGGATTTTTGGAAAGAGGGGTGATTTTGATTTTAGTCTTTTTAGCCACCACTGGCAGTGATGAATTACTTTTTGAGGGGCCACAAAATTTTTGTTTGGTTTCCATTCCCGGTAAGCTTAGACTTGCTCGTTGTATTACTCTTGAGTAAA
Source organism: Listronotus bonariensis (assembly GCA_014170235.1). Classification (NCBI taxonomy): domain Eukaryota; kingdom Metazoa; phylum Arthropoda; class Insecta; order Coleoptera; family Curculionidae; genus Listronotus; species Listronotus bonariensis. The sequence continues at coordinate 81,642 of JACEGR010003357.1, forward strand.
GTCTGCCTAAGTGTATTACAAAAGATGCGAAGTTCATTTTTCCCAGAAGCTTTCTGGAAAGAGTCCAATTCCATCGACGATTGTTTATTATGGAAATTAAATCTTTTCTTAGGGATATTATTTTCTTCCTGGGTAGGGCAATTTGATCTTTTAACGTGTTCCATCGAAATATTCTACTTTTGTTTTGGGGCAAAGTTGGGATTTTTTCGATTTATTAACCATCCCAGGTTCTCCAAGAAGGACAGCGTCTTTTTTACATGAACTAAAAGCTGCTGATGATTTTGATGCGCAAGTAAAAAATCGTCTAGATAAACTATGACACGAATTCCCCCTTTTCTGAGCCAACTTGCCATCCAATTGGAAATTTTGGCAAATGTTAATGGGGCGCTTGAGTGTCCGAATGGTAAGCAATTCATGTGATATACCTTGTTTTGATGAATTAGAGACAAGAACTTTCGATGTTCGATCTCGATTGGAATGTGGAAATACGCTTGGGTAAGATCTATCTTTATCAAATAGTCTTTTCTTTGTAAGAAAGAGGGAACCTTTAAATGGTTGAGTAGTCTGAACTTTTGGGGGAGAGGTACTTGTTTAAGCCCTGAAGATTCAAAATTGGTCTCAGAGTACCATCCGTTTTTAATACTGTGAACATTTTGGACAGGAAACCCCATTTTTCTTTCGAATGTTTTAATACATTTTGTTCTATCAGATTTTGAATTACACTTGGCATCATGTGTGTCGAAAATTTTTGGCATTGTTTGAGAGGAGTAAGGGGTGGCCTTGCAATGAAAGGAATTTTGTAGCCTTGAATAATTTTTAGAATATCTGGAGGAGCTCCGGCTTCCTTCCAGTTTGAGACAAAAATCTCAGACGACCGCCTACCTGAATGTAGTCATTTTTGTCGTCTTGGCTTTGCATGTTTTTTGTCATTTTTAGGGATATGGCGTTTTCTGTCGTTTTTGGAATCTGAACGCACGGCTTTCCCAATAATCTTTTTAGACGATTTAAACCCCTGTTTGCCAGCGGAAAATTTTGATGAACTTTGGTTTCTATAGGAACTTCTACCTTAAGGAAAAAACCTCCCACATTGTCTGAAGTATTCATCAAATTGATCCTTTGAAAAAAGGTGGGAGTCAGATGGAGGAATTGCTTCTAACTGTGAGGAAGCATAGCTGTCTCTTGGCCTAAAGAGTTTTCTGCGTGATTCTATGGTTTCTGCGCGACGACCACATGTAAACTGAAGAATATCATCTGATAAAGATTTAAATTGTGAGTCAGAAGCAAAGCAATTTTTCTGTACAAAATCTTTGGCATTAGGACATTCCTTTACTAGTTCTTCCATTAAAGAAGAAAATGCTTCTCTTTGTAATAGAAGACCATGTGTAATTATGCCCAACGTGCCATCTGTTTTTGCTAACGTTTCTTGGACAGGATTAAAAGGAAATGCATAAGAAAGTTGAGAGTTTACCTTCAAAGCACTAAATACAGGTGATGCTTGGATTTTCCTTTGTACTTCTGTATATCTTATTTTATTAAAAGATTGACTACCAAATCGTTGACATTCTATACCTTGTTTTGCTATATTATCTTTAGGTACCGGTAGAGCTGGTTCTTGTTCTTTAGTTTTAGGAGAAAAATCGAAGGCAACTTTGTCTTTATATGAAAATTTTGGAGGAAACCACACTGAAGGACCTTTCGCTTGTTCTTGAACCTGTAGGCTAGAACTAGGGTCCATGTTTTCAATATCTTCGGAATCCGAAGCTTCGACTTCACTTTCATAGTTATCATCCATAACGTAATCCGAGTCTTCTTGGGAGGCGTTAGAGGTTACTGAATTTAATTTATCCAAAATTGACTGTATCATAACCCCGAACTGTTCGTTATTACTTTCCAACCTATCCAATCATGCAGAAATTGTTGGTTTGCTAGTAGATTTCTTTGGATACGTAGGTCGATCTTCTGCTTCAGATATATCGGAACAGTCTTCAGCCAATTCATCTGAGGCAGCTGATCTCGATATTAATAAAGGTTTAACCTCTGATAGTGCCGCAGTTATTAGATCACTTTGAACAGCCGGGCCTCTAATTCTTGCAGCTAATGCCGGAGGTCCAATAATGAGACCAACACAGAATGGCCATTGTAGCATTCGAACTTTAATATCTCGGTATACTTTTTGTGGTAAGCTGGTCGCTTCTGGTCTAAAGGCCTGGGCTATACCCACTGTTGGCAAAGCGAACCTTAGTTTGTTCAAAACTTGGGGATCCATATCTTTTCAAGGATTTCAACAGAGGAAAGAGGATATGCTTTCCAGGTTTTGTATTCAGCTGGTAAATGGTCATCAGCTAATTTTTTAATTCGTTTGAGAATAAGATTTTCCTCTTCATTCTCATCGCAAAGATTATATAATTCTTCGAGCGTCTTAAGATTCGACATCTGCACAAAGACAGACTATATTAAAATTGAACCTTAGATAGGCTGTAGAAATAAACAGTAGCAATCAGAAAATTGAATTGCTGTATAGAACGCTCATTTAAGCGGTAACGCTCGATTTTTGCCAAAAAACCTTAATGATTCGGGCAGCATGTCTAGTTAATTTGAGTGGAAACTTTCGTCGAATCGAGAGGCAATGCTCGTCGATTCGGGCGGCAAGCCTCGTTAATTCGAGCGGCAAGCGTCATAAGAACTAGCGGCAAGCGCCATAAGAACAAACGGCAAGCGTCGTAAGAACAAGCGGCAAGCGTCATAAGAACGAACGGCAAGCATCGTAAGAACGAGCGGCAAGCGTCGTGTGAACGAGCGGCAAGTCTCGTGCGATCAAACGGCAAGCGTCGTGAAAACGAGCGGCAAGCCTTATAGGTCAAATTAGGTTTTCTGGAATGACCTGCACACTGCATAAATTTAAGCAAGTTTATGCAAAAACAACAAGACAACTTGTAGATAAATTTAATGTACATATATGTATAGTAATTATAAAGAAAAAACGGCTAGTCCTAAGAGAGCTAGCAGATTTCAGAAATTAATTGATTAACCTTCCTCTTATTTCTGTAAATAAAATAACAAAATTTTTCAAAAGAAACTTACCTTAAATATTTTTACTAAACACACATCTATAAACAGCGATTTTACTTGAACTAAATTAAAATCTCGAACGACACTCGTCGTTAAAGGGCGAGATGCACTTCACACAGAAAGAAGAAGCGTATTGAGAAGGCGCTGTGCGTGCGATCCCGAACAGAGCGAATCAGAAGAGAGGGGATCGTGCTTGGCGCCCTGACGACGCGGTAGAGGGGGATAAGGGGCGATAGATGCACTAAAACACAAGATAGATAGAGACGTAATCTCACCAGGGTCAAGCCGTACGGCACAGACATGAAATAACCATATTCTAACCAAATTGGATGAAGGGTATTTAGCATATTTATAAAATACCGCCGACTCTTTTTAACTTTACTGAGTTTCGTTGGACTCAATTTGTAATTGAACTAGATGAGATTATAGTATAGTAAGAAAATTAATTAAAAATTCAAAAAGTTTTTTTATTAGATTAGAAGAGTACCGAATATCTCTATCTAAAGCGCCACTAGTTCAATTAGAAACCGGGTCAAAAAATGCATTGAACAGAATGGAATGGCCTATAAAAATAAATGAATCTGGATTTAATCCATGGCCAACTATTTTTTTTTTAATGTTTTGTCATTTTAGCTATTTAGAACAAAGAAAAATAATAGGTACTATAAATGTACTGTTTTAATTGCAAAAAGAGCATGAAATATACTGTAAGGTCCATCAAAACGATTAACGATATCTCAAAAAGTGGCTAAGTATTAGAAATTTGAAAAAAAACGTGCATTTTAAATATGAAAACTTTAAATTTAAATGGCAAGTACTTAAAATTAACAATGGGAGCTCAATCGTGGTGGGATTTTTTTCAACATTAAAATATTGCTTGGACACCAAAAAATTAAAATCTTTGCGGAAATAAATCATCCTTACCCACGTAGATTTAAAAAGTAAGAATGAACTAAAATTTTTATTCGTAATGAGAAAAAGCAGGATTCAACAAAACTAAATTAAAAAAATTAAATCCCAAAAATGTTTTGCCCCTCCCCTAAAAATGTTCGGCCCCCTTAGCCCCCCTAATCCAAAAAGGTGGCTTCGCCACTGATCTCGACTTACTGAACAGCCGTTTACCTAAAGGAAGAAGCATTAGTATAGGGTTATTTAGTTGGTGGTGGTAAGAGTTCAAAAGTAATACCTAATTAAAATAAGTTTTTTTCCAACTTTGAAAGTCAATAAGTCCTTAACGCAGTGCGATAGAACTTTTCTAATATGAAGTACCAAACTAGGGAATATAATCCCGAGCCTTTTTTCCAATTCCGGGATTCCGGGACTGGGCAGAGATAAGTCCGGGATCCAGGAATAGTCCCAGGGTTTAAGGATAGAGTACAAAAAATGCAAAAATATTTAAAAACCAACTTTTATTTTTTATAGCTTATATAGTAACTTAAGGGTCCGATACTTCGGTTGTTGAGTAGAAGCAAATGCTTTATACAGTGAATAAAGTATGTCAACATTAGAAGATTTTTGAACAGACCCACCTCAAAAAGTCCTGCTGGCACCCCCACCCCCCTCAAAGTTGGTTAAGGGATTGATATAGTTTTTTCTAATATCTTCTAAACGGTAAATGATAAAAAACTGATTTTAGTGTCGTTAGATAGAGCACAAAATTCTGCAAAATAGTAATAATTAAAATTGTATTTTTGTTTATTACGTAAGAATCTCCAATATAAAAAAGTTGGAGGGGAGCATCCACAAGGCATTTTTTACGATATATCTTCCAAACCGTCTACCAAACAAAAAAATATAAGACACAAAAAATTAAGGCCAAAGTTTTCCCTATCGAATGGTGTATAACACTATACTATTTTCTTTTAAATTAAAGCTACCAGTGGCGTACAAAAGTAGTATTACACCAGTATAGTAGGTACTTAAAAATAGAAATTTTTAATGTTATACTTTTATTTTATTTTTTCAGAATATTTCTCACTTTAGTTATATTAATTGGTAATATTACCTTATTGCGCATAATAGTAATATTAAAAATAATATTTTTGTCTTTTTGGTAAGACTCTACAACAAAAAAAAGTCGAAGGGGAGTATCCATACGGCACTTTTTACCATATATCTTTCAAACCATTAACAAAAAAAATAAACAACATAAACGACAAACCACAAAGTTAACATTTAGACTATTATCTTTTAAAATAAAGCTACCAGTGGCGTACCAAATTAGTACTACACCAGTAAAGTACCTAGAAATCGAAATATTTAATGTTATTCTATTAATTTTAAAAGATTATTTTTCACTTTAGATTTATTAATTAATAATTATACTTTACATTTTATTTACTTATTTCTTTTGTTTTATAATTTGATTCATTATATTTTTAAATAAATAACAACAGTATTATAATAACTTTTTATTATAAAGATAACAACAAATATGGCTTATACATTGTGTCCCAGGATAGGTGTTAGAAGAGGACAAATTCACCAAAAATTTTGGAATTTTTAATCGTCCTTTTGGGAAACTGGTCGCATGGTCCAAAACTAATAAATACAAAATTTGATTTCAATTGGTAATATACAGGGCAAGTTATAACTAAAAATATGAAAAATTACCAAGAATAAAGTACCTTTATTTTTAAAAATAGGACAAAATTGTATAGGTAAATGTTGTAGAGAACTAAATTTTATGTCAAAATTTAAAGTTAAACACGTTAAGTAAAAAAAAATATTTTTGTCAATTTTTTAACTCGCCCTGTTTAATATCAATTGAAGTAAAGTTTTGTATTTATTACTTTTGGACCATGCGACCGGTCTGCCCAAAATTTCGTTTTAAAATTCAAAAATTTTTGTTCCATTTGTCCTCTTGTAACATCTATCCTGGGACACACTGTATATAACATCAATAAAAAACAAACACATTATTACACAACCTAAAATACCTAATTACAACATTCCGCACACAAACATAACCTGGTACATTTACAATTTGTGCCACAAATCTTACATTTACATTTTAATAGTGTATCAGATGATATTTTTTCATTTTTTAAAGTGGTCCACAGTGGTGTCCATTTAGTATTCTCTAAAATCCATCCCCATTCAGATGGATATGGAAGTTCAACCACTGGTTGGCAGAGATTACCCCAAACAAATCCTGCTTGATAAATGCATTGATTAATGTGAAGTGCTAAAGCATTCATTGTTGGGGGTAAATTCTCAACCGTTCGGTTTTTTGGGCAAAAAGTTGCATTCGACAAATATCAATGTTGCTACTATCAGAATGTTTATCGTAAATGGTTACAACGAATTTTGAGATCACACTTAATTGCCGAGATAAAGCTGCAACAAATTAATGAAAGTAGCTGTAACTTCCGGAAGAGATTCCCAAGCTTCCCAACACTTTTTTTTCCTAAAAGGAGGACGTGGTATCGCAACCGGTTAGTGAATAAAAAACAAGAGCTAGACTTTTTTGATTGATTTTTTAGCAATTTCGATACACGAAATATGTCTTACATTTTTACCAGTACCAAACTCAATCCACACGTCTTGATTTTGATTTTTGTACTGGTAAATTTTTTCCGTGTAATATGATTATTTATTATTACTAGTATAAATTAATTGTTACATAAGCTAATAATAAAAAATACGCCACCACACCACCACCAACTACTTAAGATGAGCAAGGCAAATTGAACGACAAGCAGTCTGCTTCAGTGTTACCACACCTAGTACATTTGTACTAGATCTAGTACTTTTCAATATAATCTAGTGGTCTAGTACGTACTCATCAAAATCTAGTACGTTTTTAAAATTATATTCCTATTTTTACAATATTACACACATACATACAGTGTGTCCCAGGATAGGTGTTACATTAGGACAAATGGACCAAAGATTCTGAATTTTAAAACGAATTTTTGGAAAAAGTGGTCGCATGGTCCAAATCTAATAAATACAAAATTTTACTTCAATTGCTATTATACATGTCCATCATACAATGTCTAGGATTTCACTACTTTTATTTTTTTAAATAAAACATAATTGTATAAGTAAATGTTGTAGAGAATAAAATTTTGATGTTAAAGCATGAGAGTTAAAAAAATAAAATTGATCAATTTTTTACATTACGCGTTACAACGTAAATAATGGACAAGAGGGAGCAAGGTTTAAAAGAAAATGTATTAATTTTACATATTTTTTAAAAATTCGCTGCCTTAAGCCAAGTATTTGAAAAACTGTTAATGCATAATGTAAAAAATTGACAAAAATATTTTTTGACATTTAATTGCTTAACTTTACATTTTGACATAAAATTTAATTCTTTACAACATTTACTTATACAATTTTGTCCTATTTTTAAAAATAAAGGTACTTTAGTCTTGGTCATTTTTCATATTTTTAGTTATAACTGCCCTGTATTTTATCAATCGGAGTAAAATTTTGTATTTATTAGTTTTGGATCATGCGACCAGTTTTCCCTAAAGAACGTTTAAAAATTCCAAAATTTTTTGTCCATTTGTCTTCTTGTAACACATCCTGGGACACACATATTATAAGAATATACTGCGTGCAACTCGTCGATCGATAAGACAACAAATGGGTAAATAGAGATGTCGCATAAGTCTGTCCTTTGTTTCCAATTTTAGAGTCAGAATATGAAAATATTATTATTGAAGGGGTTCAATTAGCGGATATTGAACCTGACAAAGAATTGTTAAATACATCATTAATATTGTCAGATGATTCGAATGATTAGTTGCTTAACGTGAATATTAATGAGTTGTTATTAAAATTTGTATGTTTAATTTTGACTTTTATTTTACTTACACCCCCTTCCCCGTTTAAACTATTTTTTAGCTTTAGCTTCTTTGTCAAATCTAGTACATTCTAGTACTTTTTTCTAGAATCTAGTACTTTTATAAAAATCATTGTGGCAACCCTGGTCTGCTTTGAAGCCCGCCCGCGCTCGCTCACGATCTACGGTTTCTCCTCTTCAACCTTCAACCTCCATCCGCGTTCATATTTGTTGTTGTGTTCCATGTGGCAACACCGCAGGGAGTGAAAAACTCGGAGGGTTTACGGCGCACATGCGCGTAATGTTGACCGGATGAAAAAGGATTCGAATAAAATCAGTTGGTTTCCTGGTTGGCTTCCCGCTCGGTTCCGTTGGTTCGTTAGCATTGTAAATTAAATGTAGTTTAAGAAATTAGCATAACGCCGTACTGACCATTTGTGAACGTGAACATATAAATATATTGTAAGGCTGTAAACTGTAACGATTGTAATAATAAAGATTTAATAAACGAAATATATAGCACTGGCGACGAGGTAATAATTGGTAAAACGTGCCGTGGTCGTGTGTAAAAAAAAAAGTGTCCAAAATGGCCGACGAAAACTCCATGCCGGCGAAATTCAGACAATTTCACCCAGAGATTGAAGACTTCACTATATATGAAGAATGCCTGGACAATCATTTCGCAGCATGTGGCGTGACTAACAATGAAAAAAAAGTTGCCATTTTACTTAGTTCAATAGGATCAGAACCGTATACGTTATTGCGTAACTTATGCTTTCCGGACGCTCCGAAGCAAAAAAGTATAGTGAATTGAAAGAACTTTTAACAGGACACTTTAAATCTAAAGTAAGCACGTGGCGGGAACGCATTAAATTTTACAAAATCAATCAGCAGGATGGAGAAAATGTGAAGCAATTTTATTCCAGACTGAGAAGCATGGCAATAAGTTGTAGCTTTGGAAATGACCTAACAAAAATTTTGGCTCATCGTTTTTGTGTGGCTTAAAAGCGGAACCATTCAACAACGGCTGTGTGAGGAAGATGAAAACTCCGACTTGAGTCATCTGCTAGAGCTGGCAACAATGGTTGAGACGTCAAAAGGGGCGGATACTTCATCGTCGTTGCAGGCGCATGGCTTTGGGAGTGTGAATATGGTTAACAGAACGAGAGGCTATAAGAAGAACAGAAATAGCAATAACCGTGAAGCATTCCAGTTTCGAGCATCCGAACGAGCACCCCCGGTCCCGGCCGGCGACCGATGACGACAGAAATCACCAACCATCAACGCCGCGATCGAGGCCAAGGTCAACATTCCAGCAGCCATCAAAAAAACAAGATAAGTAGTAAAACTTTTTCTAATTTAAATAAATGTAAACATTGTTTAAAAAACCATCCTTCTGAAAATTGTTATTATAGACATGCAAAATGTAATTTATGTTCTAAAATAGGGCATATACAACGGGCATGCTATAAAAATCGATGTAATTTTATAGAAAATACTGAAAATGAAAGCATATGTGAGTATGATAACTCTTATTTAGAAAATGAGCGGGAAGAAGATGTTTTTTATTGTCAAAGTAACAATAGTATGGGAACCAACTCCAACAAAAATGTATGTGTAAATGTATTTGGAGTGAGTGGGACTGATAGTCACAATCCTTTTAAAATAAATGTTTTGATCAATGGAAAACCAATAAAAGTTTTTATTGACAGTGGCGCTGGCTTATCAGCAATGTCAAAACAAACATTTTTAACACATTTCTCTAATTTTAGGTTAAAACAGGATGAAACCATATTAAGAGGATATGATGGGGGCTCATTTAGGCCAGAAGGTTATATCACACTCAATGTTATTTATCGTGGAGTCACTAAACCAGTAAAATTTTATGTAGTGGAGGGTGCCACTGCAAACATACTAGGCCGTGACTGGATGGAGACATTTGAGGTGAAAATTGAGTTCATTAATGAGGTGTCCATTGATAATGAGGTAACAAAGTTGATTAACGAATTTCCTGAAGTTTTTACTGATAAATTAGGTAACTATACTCACTCTGTAGTTAAAATTCAACTAAAAGAAAATGCTCAACCTATATTTTGTAAACATAGAAGTGTTCCATTTGCTTATAAAAATGAAGTATTGAAAGAGTTAGATAAATTAGAGGGAGAAGGGGTGATTGAACCTATTGATAATTCTGAATGGGCGACACCGATAGTCCCGGTTGTAAAAAGCAATGGCAGTTTACGATTATGCGCAGATTATAAAGTTACTGTAAATAAGCATTTGTCTGATGTCAAATATCCTTTACCAAAGGTTGACGAGATATTTTCTAGGCTTAATAAGGGGAAAAATTTTCAAAAATAGACCTTAGAATGGCATATATGCAGTTTAAAGTTGATGATGAATCTAGCAAAATTTTAACGTGGAATACGGAACGTGGCTTGTATAAAGTAAACAAAATGCCATTCGGGTTGACTTGCTGTACAAGCATATTCCAACGTGAAATGGAAAATTTATTTAAAAATTATAATTTTGTAGCTTGTTTTGTGGATGACATCGTAGTTTCTGGAAAAACGACGAAGCAACATTTGGAAAATCTGAGAAAAGTTCTAGAAAAGTTAAAAGAAGCAGGTCTCACTGTCAAGAAGGAGAAATGTTCATTCTTTCAGGACCAAATTGAATATCTAGGCTTCACTTTAACAAAGGAAGGATTAAAAAGACCAAGGAAAAGGTAAAAGCAATTTTGGAGGCACCTTCGCCAACGAATCTAACAGAGGTAAGATCGTTCATTGGTGCAGTAATGTATTACAATAAATTTGTCTATAATGCTGCAGAGATTTTGTCTCCAATTTACCAACTTTTAAAAGCAAATCAAAAATTTAATTGGTCAGAGAATTGTCAAAAAGCTTTCTTAAAAATTAAAAATATTATGGCTTCAGACACCTGCATAGTACACTTTGACCCAAATTTGCCAATTATAGTAACCGCTGATGCAGTGAAAATGGCATAGCAGGTTGTCTAAGTCACATAATAAATGGAGAAGAACGTATTGTTGCTTGTGTGTCTCGAACCTTGCAACCAAGTGAGAAAAAATGAGCACTGTCATGAAAGAAGCTTTAGCCATATACTATACAATAAATAAATTTTATTTTTATCTCTGCAACACAAAATTTACACTTAAAAGTGATCACAAACCCTTGCTAGCAATTTTTGGAGAACATAAGGGTATACCACAAATGTCTGCTAGTAAGCTAATGAGATGGGCAGTATTTTTGTCATCATTTGACTATAAATTTGAGCACATTAAGGGTTCTAATAATATAATTGCTGATTATTTATCTAGATCACCTATTCCAACCAGGGTAATATCGGACGAAGTACCTGGCAGTTCATCCTACATTTTCTTCAGTGAAAACATCAGTAAATGGCCAATTGACAACCAAATGGTGAGAGAGGCAACAATGAAGGACAAAGAACTATCAAAAGTGGTAAAATATGTGTCCGAGGACAAGTGGCCCAGTAGAGTAAGTGAAAATTTAAAACCTTACTTCCACAGACGATCAGAATTGTATATAGACCAAGAAATTTTAATGTGGGGTCACAGAATTTGCGTACCATCAATTTTAAGAGGAAATATTAAACTTATTACATGAAAGCCATCCCGGAATAGTAAGATGTAAATCGCTAGCCCGATCAATAGTGTATTGGCCTGGGATAGACAAGGATATAGAAAATCTTATTAAAAGTTGTTTACCTTGCCTTAAAACACGCAAAGAACCACCCAAAATAACACAAACTAAATGGCCAGAAACACATGAGGTCATGGAAAGAATCCATATTGACTTTTGTGATTTAAATAATAAAAAATTCTTAATTATTGCAGATTCTTATTCAAAATGGCTTGAAGTGTTTTACATGAGAAGAACAGCAGTGTCAGAGACAGTGGAAAAGCTCAGAGAGGTATTTTCAAGATTTGGACTACCCAAAACAGTGGTGAGTGACAATGGACCGCCATTTCCATCAAGGGAAATGGAAGAATTCTTTCAAAAAAATGGCATAGAACATGTTTTGACACCACCTTACAACCCTATGAGTAACGGGGCAGCTGAAAATGCAGTTGGACATTTTAAGAGCAAAATTAAAGCATCCTTAGCAGATCCAAGAAATCATCAGGTGCCGATTAACACTCAAATACATCGGTTTCTGCTAAATTACAGAAATACACCGCATACAGTGACAGGGTGTCACCTGCACAAAGAATGTTCAACAGAAATCTGAGAACAAGATTAACTCTTCTCAGAGATAAGCCAAGTGAAAGAAAACCGGAAAACTTAGATAGCAACATAATAGACAAAGAAAGTATCGAGAATATAGACCAGGAGATACGGTAATGGTAAGGGATTACACTGTTCAGAACACCAAACAGTGGAGAGAAGCGAAGATCGAAAAAGAATAGGAAAAACAACATATCTCTGCCTGACAGACACAGGGAAACTCTGGAAACGTCATCTAAACCAAATAATGTCAAGATTAACAAACATAACCTTTCAGCATAAAAATCAAGATGATGATGAAGACTACTCCTTTATAAAAATAAAAAAAACCTCAAACCTTCAGGTGTCTGGTCCAGGCACGGCCGGGGTGAATGTTGGGGCATCTACATCTGCGGAACACCCTAAAAATTTAGTGACTGAAAACTCCATTCATGACTCCTCTAATGATTCTTTTAATAGTATAGAGATGGAAGGCGAGAATGAGCTTCCAAATGACTCTGTTCAAAATTCTAGTTTTAATAGCTATAACTCTTTTACTAATACTTTTTCTTCAGCAGGTTCGGTCAGTCCCAAACATTCCGAGTTACCTGGTGAAAGGGGGCAAGTCAGTCCAAAAGGGAGCTAGCCAAAGTAAGCTCAAAGGTGGATCAGCAAAAACAACCACCAGCAACCCCAGTCAGACAAAGTACTAGGAGCAGGAAAATGCCACCATACCTAGAGGAATACCAAACAAAACTCCGCAATAAAAAAGAACATGGGGTAAAGTGACAACTCAATCATTATTTTGTAGAGTAAAAACATTTTTTTTAAACAAAAAAATTGTGACAGCTGTTAAGTAACAGGCATAGTATTATTGTAGCATTTATTTATATAATAAAAGTAAATCTGACGCCTGTTTTCACCAGGGCAACTTTTTATGTTAAGTGTATTTTTAGTTTGTCTTTAAACGTATGTGTGACATATCAATATGTATTGATTCATGTTTTTTTGTGTAAATTTTAAAGAAAAGTCTCCTTTTTTTAAACCTAAAAAAAATGGTGAAGGAGCCAGATTAATAAACTTTAACTGTGATATTCCATATGTGATATTGTATTTAGCCTTACTATTTTAAAATTTTTTGAAATTACTCTTTAATATTTTATTATTTTTTTTGTATAACATGTTGACAAATTTTATCTCTCGTTTAATAAGGGTGATTAAAATTATTGTAAAAGTAATTAGCACTAAGAATGTGTGATAGCCTTCAGCTTTTTTAGGGAGAAAGTGTAGTAGGAATTGAGGGAAGCCAAGTTAAAGAAAAATTAGTTTTGGGAAAATGAGTCTAACAATATTAACGCACCACCAAATACATAATTTGCAAAGTATCATTAGACAATGTTCGTACCCTACATAGTAACAATAATTGCAATTGTAGGCACAAAGCCATTATGAATAAAAATTTAGTAAGCAAAGTGACATGATTGTTAAAGGAAAACAGAAAGAACAAATAATAACGGGTACAAGCATTGCAATTTTCAAACTTATACAGTATAAGTTCAAGACACCATTTAAGGAACAAAAAAAAGCATACAGTATGTAGTAGGGCTGTTTTATCATCAAATTTTGGGGAGGTGTCTAATTTGGTGCAAGGGTGTTGTGTTCCATGTGGCAACACCGCAGGGGTGAAAAACTCGGAGGGGTTTACGGCGCACATGCGCGTAATGTTGACCGGATGAAAAAGGATTCGAATAAAATCAGTTGGTTTCCTGGTTGGCTTCCCGCTCGGTTCCGTTGGTTCGTTAGCATTGTAAATTAAATGTAGTTTAAGAAATTAGCATAACGCTGTACTGACCATTTGTGAACGTGAACATATAAATATATTGTAAGGCTGTAAACTGTAACGATTGTAATAATAAAGATTTAAATAAACGAAATATATAGCAATTTGTAACATAAGTAATCATATTATTGTAACGTATATCAAGACTATGATATTAATAAATAAGTTAATAGCGTTTTCAACTAGAGTTATTTATGCCACCTCAAACACCACATTAATAAAACTAAAGTAAAAAATATTAAAAAAAAAATTAAAAGTATAACATTAAAAATTTCTATTTTTAGGTACTATACTGGTGTAGTGCTACTTTTGTACGCCACTGGTGGCATTTTTTGAAAAGATAATAGTATAATGTTATACACCATTCGATAGGGAAAACTTTGGTCTGTATTTTTTGTATCCCATATTTTTTTATTTGGTGGATGGTTTGGAAGATATATCGTAAAAAGTGCCGTGTGAATGCTCCCCTCCAACATTTTTTTGTTGTAGAATTTTACTAAATCAACAAAAATACGATTTTTAGTATTACTATTTTGCAGAATTTTGTGCTCTAACGACACTAAAATCAGTTTTTATTATTTACCGTTTAGAAGATTTTAGAAAAAACTATATCAATCCCTTAACCAACTTTGAGGGGGTGGGGGTGCCAGGACTTTTTTTTGAGGTGGGTCTGTTCAAAAATCTACTAATGTTGACATACTTTATTCACTGTATAAAGCATTTGCTTCTACTCAAGAACCGAAGTATCGGACCATTTTTAAACAATAAGTCACTAAGCTATTAAACTTTTTTTAGGAATAGAAAAAAATCTGAACAAAAAAAAGTTTTTTTTTACAAAAAAGCAAACTAATTAAAATATTGAAAAATCAACTTGATACAAACTTTTTTTGATAAAAAAATTTCTACAGTCGTTTAGGTAGGTTTTAAAAATAAAAACAAAACTGTATTTCTGCAACATCGACATACTCTCTAATTACCTTTAATTGATCGCATTAAAACATATGTAATTTGTAATACAATACAACACAGTTAACACACTTAAGGCAATAATAAATTGCATAAATAATAAAAAGTAAAATATCCGAAATAAACTTTAATTAAACATATTTTAATTTAAAATACGGTAATTGTGTGCTTATCGGACCGCACCCCAATTTTGATGATTTTTGGCATTTCGGGCGCTGATTACAAATACCGAATTTTAGTCGGCAACGTTTTGTTTTCGAAATATCTATCATCAAACTTGAAAAGCAAATTTACCTTATTTTCACTATTTTCCCCCTTCTTTTTGCAAATATTGCACTGATTTTTTCATTTCCATCTCTTAAAAACCCATTTTTCCATTTTTTACCCCTTTTTTCCATTAAATTGTAAAGCTTTGCTTTCAACCAAAGTTGCCATGACGGAGCCATGGCTACCGTGAATAAAATGATTAAAAGTAAAGCTTTTTAATTTTGTGGAAAAAAGGGCTAAAATAAATAAAAAAATGATTTTTTTTTTGGAGGTGGAAATGAAATATTGAGTGCCAATTTAGCAGAAAGCTCAATAATTGTGGCAAAAGAAGGGGAAATATGGTGAATTTAGGTAGGTTTTCTATTCAAGATTGATGATGAATATCTTGAGAACGATACGTTGCCGACTAAAAATTCTTAAAGATTCGTAATCAGCGCCCCAAAAAACCCACGTGTGGCAAAAAATATTAAGAGCGGTGTCCGATAAGTAAACAATTACCGAAAATACTAATAACTTGCGTGATGCGGAGTGTTGATTTTACATGACTTTCTTCAGTTAAGACCGCGAATTATAAACTCAAACCAGCGGAGCAACTTTTAAAAAACAATTTATTTCTAAAAATGGACTTTACAGTACAAGATATGACTTAAGACTAACTAACTATTAAAATTATATTGAACCTAGAAATGTATAATTGTTTAAATGTTACAATAATAATAAATGCTAAATAATCATTGTTTATAGTAACTTGTTAGGGTTCTTGGTATATGACTCCTCCCCCTTTAAGATTTTTCAACGTCCTCGTTGATAATATTTTGAAGGGTTTTTATGGGTATGGATTTATAAACCTTTTTCCATAAACAAATAACTAAAACTACTATTATTACAAATATAAAAGAAAATACAACAGTGCTTATTACATGTGTTTCTTGAGAAACTAAATCTTTAAAGACTACCGGTTCCTTGAGGTCTTCCTGGATTTTTCTGGAGACTTTAAATGTTCTAATTGCAAATTTAGAGACAGATTAGATGCCACAAAAGTATTTTTAACTTCAGGAAACTTAACAGCAATGTTGTTAGATTTTAAAGCATATTTATATTGGTTTATGATTACGTCACATTGGCTCTGAATGTGTGAACACCCTGTTAAATTATGTTTAACAAATTTAAAACAATTTTCAAACACAGTTTCCGTATTTTTGGTACAAAATAAAAGAGCTTTATTATAAGTTAAAGTGTGGACTTGGTACTTATTACTTATTTTAGCAAATGTACAGTCAGTTTGTAAATTACATCCATTAATTATCGGATCTATACATATCCATTTTGTGTTTATTTCTAAGCAATGGGAATACCATAAATTATTGCAATAATATTTACTAGGACTAACAAGTATTTTAGAGTCCTGAGTAGGAATTGGATAAATCAATTTTAAGTTACATGGTTTTAACTCAAATATAGGTATCTTAATTACTAATATTGCCATATCATCAGTTAAAATCAGACCGGTTTTACATATTAAAGTAAGCTCAGTTATATGTTTTATAGGCCAAAGAATGTTTTTTGGATACTGAATTTTTAAATATTCCCAAATTTCCTTTATTTCTTGCGTACTTAAGGTTTCAAGATCTAGGCTTTCTAAATGTGCAAAGGTTAATGTTCGTAAAAGTTTTTCTAAGTAAGAGTGTACGTTTCGTATTTGTATAAGGTGATTCTGCAATTCGACAATTAGTGTAATATTATCAGATAGTTCATTCATTTTACTTTTAAGTTTCTTGGAATTGTTATTAATAATTTCTATGTTTTCTTGAAATCTAGCAGTGATTTGACCTGCGAATGAACTAAGTTCATTGAGCTTATGCATAGAGTTTATTTGATTATTTTTAAGAATTTGCATGTTTTGGTTTATATTTTCCAAGTCGTTATTATCTAAGTTACCTGTAATGAATTTTATAGAAGTTCCTAGAAAGTCTATTAAACCTCGTTTTTGCGGGATGATAAAGCAAATGATTTTAATTTTGCATATGAGTCTACTGTGCTATTTAATTCTTTGGAAATTTGTCGAAAAAGTATTTGGATAGTGTTATTTTGTTTATGAGAAAAATGATTAAATATAACTAAATTATTGGCTAAATTTCCTAGGCTAATACTAATACTAGTTAAATTATATGATATATAAGTATGATGATAATGGTTTAACACCATTGTAGGGGCTATATCTTCAGCAAAATATCCATTATTGGGTAGGGGATCTACTTGTAGAGGGTTGACTCGTGCGGTCAGTGTTATTCTGTAAAGATAAAGGATTTTTCCTAAGTCTTTTAATTTTTCGTAAATGGGCTGAAATTTCTTTTTCTTTGATATGCCAGTAATTTTGTTGCCATGAATAGATGTTATTTTAGTAGGAATAAAACTGGGATTCATTTTATTTCTATAAGGGTTTTTTCTATAGACTATTTGGTTTTCAGCTAGATTAGGAGGGGTATCGTTATTTTTATTTAATTTTTGAGTATTTTTTGACTTATTTTTATGCGTGTCTTCAAAAACTTTTTGATGAAAAGCGGTTAACTCGTTTTTCTTTTTTCATTATACTGTTCGTAAATGGTAAGATCGTTATTAATGTTTGGTTCATTAAAATAAGGGCCGTATAAAATTGAAAATGGTGAATGGCCTGTGGTAGAGTGAATACTTTGGTTATATACTAGTACTGCTGATATCATTAAGTTTTGGGGTGTTTCTTCGGGATTTTTCATTTTTGAGTTTTTAGTTTTTCTAAAAGGGTTGAGTGTAGTCTCTCAACGGGGCTGTTTGACGTAGAGTTGCCAGGGGTTGTATAGTGAAGTTCTATATAAAGAAGTTGGCAAAATTCTTGAAATAAACGATTTTTAAATTCAGAACCTTGATTTACGACAATTTTCTTAGGAATATTGTGGTGCGAAAGATAATGTCTTAGTTTATTTAAGATAGTTGTAGCATTTCTATCAGATACAAAGTAAGCTTGTGCGTATTTAGAAAAAGAGTCAATTATTGTTAAAAATTGGCAATTTGAGAACTGAAATATATCTAAGTGTAGGGTGTTAAATGGTTTTTCGGCTAATAAAGGACCTTCATAGTTAATTTTGTATGGATGACGTTCGTATTTGTTTTGTAAACAAATTTCGCATTTATTTACAAGCAAAGTAATAGTTTCGCACATTTGTTGCCAATAATATTTTTGTTTTAATTGGTTATAAGTTTCTGTTATGCCATTATGGATTTGTTGATGATAATCTATAGTACTATTTGTTTTTGTTGTTCGGGGTTTTCGATATCAGTTAAGTAAACATTAGAAATTTGGATTTTTGCAGATGTGTTAAGGTTTTCTGAAATAAATTTTTGAAAATCGGTTTTTAGTTCTACATTTGGAATGTATAGTACAAAGTGTACATCAGGGCGAATAATTTCTTTTGCTATTTTATTAAAATGATCTAATGTTTTGTCTTTTTCAATACGGACAAAATGGTGGTTTTTTCGAAAAGGTTTTGTAAATTTATGGGTAAATTTTTCTCCGTACTCTAAGATAAGTCTTGAAGTGGCATAGTTGACAGGCAGTTCGGAGATGGGTAAATATTTGCCGTCATGATCGTTATTAGAATGAACGGTGGCGTTTGAGTCAGTGTCTGTATCTTTATTTATTTCTAAGGGTTGTTGGTTTTGGTCGTTTGGAGGATCTTTATATTTTTCGTTAAGGACAAAATCAGCGAGATCAAAATCGGCTAGATTTGCTACTGTTTCGTCTGCTGAGGGAATAATCGATTCGCTAGTTTCGTGGATGTTTATGTCTATACGACTAAGGGCATCGGCTACAAAGTTTTCTTTGCCTTTTTTGTATTTTATTTCAAAATTAAACTCTTCAAGTTTTAATCTCCAACGAATAAGGCGAGAATTTGGTTCTTTTATTTTTGATAACCAAACTAGAGGATTGTGGTCAGTTTCGATAATAAATTTCTGACCATATAAATAGGGGCGAAAATGTTTGGTGGATTTGACAATCGACAAAAGTTCTTTTTCGATAGTTGAAAAGTTTTTTCTGCAGAGTTAAGCGTTCGGGAATAGTAAGCGATAGGGTGGTCATTTTGGGAAAGAACGCTTCCTAAGGCTATATATTGGATGCGTCGGTTGTAAGCTTAAAAGCTTAAAAGGTTTTGTAAAATCGGGGTATTGAAGTACAGGGGAATTTGTTATTGGTTCTTTACATTTTTCGAAAGCTTCTTTATATTCTGGGGTGCCTATATATTTTTCGTGGCCTTTTCTTAAACATTTAGAAATAGGGAAAATTATTTTTGCGAAATTTTTAATAAATCTTCTGTAATAGCCTATAAGACCCAAAAATGATTTTATTTGTTTGGAAGTTTTTGGCATTGGATATCTTTGAATGACCTCGATTTTTGATGGGTTGGGTTTTATGCCTTCCGGGGTTGTGTGTGTGACCTAGAAATGCGACTTCTTTAGACAGAAATTTGGATTTGTCTAATTGGATTTTGAGATTAACTTGTCGCAGTTTTTTAAAAATGACTCTTATGTGATCAATGTGTTCGGGAAGAGATTTTGAAAATATGACTATGTCATCCATGTATACAAAACAAAACTTGTAAAGATATTCCCGTAGGATTTCATCCATCATTCTCTGGAATGTGGCTGGGGCGTTTTTAGGCCAAAGGGCATCCTTAAGTATTCGTAATGGCCATTGTTAACGGTAAATGCAGTTTTTCGATAGAATCGGGGCTCATTTCGATTTGATGGAAACCTTGAGCTAAATCAAGGGTAGTAAAATAGGTGCATCTTCCCAAAATGTCTAGAATCTCCTCAATTCGGGGCAAAGGGTACTTATTTTCGATAGTGGCCTCGTTTAATTTTCTGTAGTCCAAAACTAATCTAAATTTTCGCTTTCCAGAAGCATCTGTTTTCTTTGGAACTATCCAGACGGGGGCTGAATATGGAGAAATGGAAGGTCTGATAATTTTATTGTTTAAAAGCTTTTGAATTTGACTTTGGATTTCTGGAAGCATAGCAGGAGGATGACGGTAAGATTTTGCATAAATAGGCCTATCGTGTGTAGTGCGAATATGATGCTTGGTCTTACTGGTAAAAGTAAGGTCACAATTTTCATGGTACATAATGTCTTTAAATTCATGACAGAGGGGTAAAATTTTATTTTTTTCTAAGTCGTTAAGATGGTCTAAGCGTAATTGCTCTTTTAAATTAAAAGAAGTATATTCGGATGGGGGTTTACTAGTTCAAAGTGGTCCTGAGGGATGACTTTTACTCTTTCGTGAAAATTTATATTGACATTTGGTAAAGGATTTGGAATATGACATGACATGACAGAAACAGTCATTGGAGTAGGAAAAGGCTGGTTTATTCTTTGCTTAATATTGCGCTGTGGCGCAAACACATTTTCGGTTTTCCAAACACTTGGGCATTGGTTGGAAATCTTTGTTGTATATTTTGTTGGGGTTGAATGTTAATGGGTTGGCTAGGAAAAGATTTTTGTGGGACATTTGTCCTTGATTTTGATATTGAAAGTTGTGATCTGTTGTTGCAGGAGGAAAGTTTTGATTAAGATGCATAGGAGGTTGCCTTTGATTGAAAAAATTTTGCTGAGGATATTGTAGGGGCTTATAAGAGATTTGATTTTTAAGATTAATTTGAGATTCGATTAAATTAAAGTTCGTTACTTGGCCAAGGGCAGCATCTAGTGTGTTTGGGTTGTGAATAAGCAAAATAGTTTTTAAAGATTCGGGTACGTTACTCATTAATACAATAACGGCAGTTTTTTCCGCTTGCGAAATTAAAATAATTTTGGAAGCATTTTCTATATTCTCACTTTGAATTTTAGCAATAATTCTATGCACAAAGGCTTTTAAACGGTCAACGAACTCTAACAGACTTTCGTTTTTATTTTTATTTATGTAATTTAACTGTTGGATTAATGTCTGATAGCTGATTGGGTCACCGTACTTTTGCCTTAGAGCTATTTTAATTTCTGGCCATGTTTTTAGGTCAGGCCGACTCATTAAAAATTCTTTCGGTTTTTCAAGAAACTTGGAATAAATAACACTCAAAACATACTTTTTTGAATCTCTTCACCTGTATAAAAGAGATTATAAAATTCTTCTATCGAGCCTATAAATGACTCTAAATGATCCGGGTTACCGGAGTATGTAGGTAAAATAGCAGCAAATGATCTTACTATTTCCATATTTTTTAATATTTAAATTTAAACTTAAGTTATCTAATGTATCTATAGAACTCTAGGAGTTAGATAAATTAATATTGCTCTCGCTAGAGGTAGATAAATTTAATTGAGAAATTATTAAATTTATATCTTTATCAGATATGCTTTTATCTTTAGAAATTTTATTCTATGCCTACTATGGATAAAAGAACGAACAAAGTGGAAGTTCGGGGCCTGTCAGTTGGACCGTATAGGGATGCATACGCGCGGAACCACGAGTTTCTCTGTTGGGAACCGTAAGTGGAGAGAACTGTACTGGACAATTCTTCAGAGCAGAAGCCATGGAAGTATCTATAAAAAGCAATAAATCCCCCACACCCCCGACGATGTGCAAGAGAGGAAGCCTTTCTGTAAGTGAAGGATCATTAATGAGACGAATAGCTCTTCTTTGAATAGAATCAAGAATGCTTAGGGTTGTGGGGGACGCCATGCCCCAGATATGAGAACAATATTCCAAGGGAGGTCGGATTTGGGACACATATAAAGTGTATAACTTAGAAGGGGAAAAATACTTTTTGGCTCGACAGAGAAATCAAGCTTTTTGAAGCTGCCGTGGCTATAGATACAATGTGTTTATGCCAGTTAAGGTTACTTTCAAATGTGGCGCCCACAAGATTAAGGTGTCTTTGCTCTGTAAAACTTGGCCGCTCATACAAGTAGAGGATGAGTATTTGATGACTCTTTTCGCGACAAAGATACAGTATGTCCCAAAAACAATTTTTAAAACTTACCTCACAGCAAAACCTTTTATTTTAGGGACACTTTGTATACAGCCAGATTTTTTAGAACTTGCCCTGTTAGAGAACCTTACAGCCCTTATTTAAAACTTTTGTCATACCTTGTTAAAAAACCAGAAATATTGGATTTTCTTCCGACCATTAGGCCACCTCAATATTTTCAGGCGATAAGGCCAGTTCATAGGGGTCAATAGGGCTGAACTAGGGTCAGCTCGTATACCCAGGACCAGGACCAAGTAGCAGTCCCATCTTTCCATGAGCGTGTACTCAACAAGAAGACCATCCAATAGCTGAAAGTTTGTCAGCACATGCTCCCAACATAGGTAGAAGCGATGGTAGACTATGAAGTTTGACTCATAGTGGCTTTGGCAGGTACCAGGTACCAAAGGTTAATAAATTAAAACTTAGGTTTTGTCATTTTGTAGAAGCTAAATTTTACATTATGTTACTTGGGTACCTATTAGAAGATATTTCCTTAGTCGCCAGACAGTTTTGACACTTCCAATCCATTGACAGACAAATATTTTGGGGTGGTCCAATAGTCCGATAAAGACCAATATTTCTGTTATTTGACAAGATATAACATAAAGTGTTATATGAGATTTGTAGGGTTTTCGAATGAGAATGTCCTAAAAATATTTTGATGTATACAGAGTGTCCAAAAAAAGTTATTGCTGTAAGGTTAATTTATAAAAAAATGTTTTTGGAACACTGTATACCATATTTAAACACTATACTACATCTCCTATATAAGACTTTTTGTCATATCTTGTTAAATAACAAAATATTGTACATGGTCGGACCATTGAGTCACTCCAAAATGTTTGTCTGCCAAGGGGTTGGAACTGTCAAAACTGTCTGCCGATTGGGAAAATATCTTCTAATAGTTACCCAAGTAACATATATAAAATTCAGCTTGTACAAAATAACGAAGTTTTTGTTTCAATTAATTAACCTTTGGTACCTCGTACCTGCCAAAGCCACTATGAGTCAAACTTTACAATCTACCATTACTTCTACCTATATTGGGAGCATGCATTGACAAAGTTTCAGCTTTTACAAAATGACGAAGGTCTGCCGCTCACGGGCTCTTACTCTATTAGCTAAAATGCGACCCACACCGCCAATGGTCTCACAAATGGAAATTAGTTTAGGGCTGAAATAAATTTCCTATTTTAACAAATACCAAAGCCAAATTTCATTAAAATCGGATAAGGCATATTTAAGATATTATTAAAACACTCGATTTTCTTTTTCTAAAGTTTACCAACCTGTATCTTAGAAACATAGCATTTCTGGACTTCTGTTTATATGAACTTTTTTCAGGAATATGCCCTTAAATTTTTTTTACAATTAAGAAACACCGTGTCACCGTCGAGTGATATTCTAATTAATAATAATTAGAATATCACTGACGGTGACCTGTATATCCCAACTGTAGGTGTACGGTTGGTAGTCTGTATACCATCATTTTTATACACTATGTGAAAATTTTTAAAAATGGTGATTTTGTGGTAACCTTTAGGTTTTATTTTTAATATTGGATCTTTTTGTTTAATTCACTTTGATGTTCGCTTTTTTAAACTTTTTAAAATAGAGTTTGAGACAGTACTACTACTTGTAACTAAACTCCAAACCAAACTCTTTTCACTTATGTTGATGTCTCTAAAAGGCACAGCAAAATTACTACCACAAATTTCTGAGACAAAAATAATAACAATCTAACCCAATTTTCCTTAGTTTAAAAGCATATGGTTTTTGGAGATACAGAGTGTAAAACACCTAATACCGTTTTAGTTAAGAAATTATAGTATACCGGTGGGCCAAATTAAACTTGCACACTTTTGGGTAACAATAACTTTTTATCTGTTGCGCCTGTCTTTATAGGTAAATACATATGTTTTCTCCAGGTTTGTTAATTTTGGTCGAATAGATTTAGTCAGGACCGGACTTACAGGACTTTTTCCAAAATGATGCATTTAACCTCATTGCAAAAGAAATCGGATTTAGCTACAATTGGAGCTAATAGGTTTTTCTTGTAGACAAACTATGAGAAATGATTCAGTAAAAGCGTAATCTGTCATTAATTTGAGGATTCAGGAATTATGGTAATTTTTGATAAATGATGCGCCCCAAAAGAATGCATTTCTCTTGATTTTAACAGGGAACTGTTTTTTACTGTGCTTTGAAAATCAAAAATGTGGGGTTACCATGGTTCCTGATTTGGATGCTGACACAACTTAACGGTAAATTAATTAAAATTAAACGTATTAGCCTAATTGTAGATAAATTTGATTTATTTTGCAACGAAGTTAAATGCATCATTTTGGAAAAAGTCCCGTAAGTCCGGCCCTGACTAAATCTATTAGACCAAAATTGAAAAACTTAGAGAAAACATATCTACCTATTAGCCCTGTAAAAATAAAAAGAGCTAGGCGCAACAGATAAAAAGTTATCATTTGTTAAAAAGTGTGCAAGTTTAATTTGGCCCACACTGTATTATGTAAATATGTAGGAAAAGCGATAATAAAAATGATGGTAGAGCTAGCAACCACCCAGAACAACTCATATGCAAAAAAAATCCAAATCGGGGTGGTGACAAATAAGTAAACAATAATTATTAAAAATAAAGGCAGTTTTGTCTTGGTCTATTTTCACATTTTTGTAGTTTTTAGAGCCCTTGTACAAAATTAAACAAATTTCTCAATGGGAATTTATATATATAAATGTTCATCAATAATTTAAATGTTATCTTAATTCAACTTAACCACAGCTTAAGCTGTTATTGTACAACTGGGCCAAAACATTTTTTGCTAGTGTGATTATAGGATAATAAAATATGGGTGTTATGCTAAATTTTACGTTGAAAACCTTATTCTCCGCAAAAATAATTT